>CAUYQG010134354.1:0-12351 GCA_963574415.1 Tarsius wallacei | reverse complement strand
AATAAAATAAAATAAAATAAAATAAAATAAACCTGAGAGAAAAAAAGAAAATGAAGAGCAGAATCAACTACAGAGAAAAATGAACAGGCAGAATATATTCTAAAGAAGAGAAATAACAGGAAATGTGGGATTGTAGTTGAGAGGGGGTTTCAAAATGTCAGATCTTGAAAATTAGACAGTTCTAGGTAATAACGGGCTCTAAAGTGTGATCAAGCAAGCGGCCACGAGTGATGGAGATGAAGAGATGGAGCCTCTCTTGGGTGATTTCAATCTTGTGGAGTTGCTCCTGACTTAAATCCCCAATACAAAATTTCTCTCTTGTGGTGTACAGAAGAAAAATTAATGTTTAAAGAGAAGCATTTGTAAAATGTTAAGCCCGACATTTATTTTTAAACATTGTCTTGAAGTCAGAGAGAGATTAATAGATCCAATTTAAATCCTCTTAGGGAACGTATTTGGTATCTGTTTCTTGCTGTATAGTCTCCATTAAAAGAGGAAGCAAGAAGAACTCTACAATTGAAATGTCAGTTGTGACACTGAATAATTTTTAAATGAATGCATTTTTCAATTCATTGATATGAGAATTCCTTATTTTCTTTATCTATGAAGGTGTCTGTCTTGAACAACAAGCAGATAATTTTTGGAATTAGTGGCTATTTCATGAATGTAAGTAGGTTGTCATTTGTGCCTATCTTGTTTCTATGTTTTAAAATAAGGTGGCAGGCAAATACTTCTACTCAGCCCAGTGGATAGATTTTGGTAATGGCAGATAACGAACAACAGATAACAATAGCACAAAAAGCAATATAGTCAGAAGTCCAGTGTTCACCATTTGTTCCTTAGGTTTTGAAATACAGATGGTCCCCATATTACAATGGTTTGATTTACAATTTTCAACTTTCCAATAGTGTGAAACAATACACACTTAGTAGAAACCGTATTTTGAGTACCCATGCAATCATGTTTTTTCACTTTCAGAACAGTATTTTAAAAATTGCAATACTTTATTATAAAATAGGCCTTGTGTTAGATGATTTTGCCCAATGCAGGTTAATGGAACTGTTCTGAGTATATTTAAGGTAGGTTATGCTAAGCTAAGGTGTTTGGTATGTTAGGCGTATTAGATAAATTTTTGACTTACAATATTCTTCAACTTATGATGGGTTTATTGGGACATAACCCTGTGCCTGTTGTATGTTAAGGAACATCTGTAACTATGTCTGATATTGATGGCGTCATTAGTAAGTAACTTCAATATTTCTCACTCTTTTTTTAAAGCTGGAAAAGCATACAAGTAATAAATGTTTATAGTCTTGAACTATCCCAAACTGACCAATGCAAATGTCACCATGCACATCCTTCCAAACTTTTCCAAGCAATTTCATGACAAATTTGTTTACCCAAATGGGATTATAGGGATTTTATGTCTTATAGTTTATGGAAGTAATGATTTATGGTGGGTAAGCATTTAGCCTCACTTTTAAACCACCTTAAGAAAATTATCTAAAGCTTAGTGAAAAGAACAATAAAGCAAGATAAATGAGGTATAAGTTAATGAAATAACAGTATGCTAAGGAATAGAATATTGAGGAGATATTTCTTCAGGTTAGCAGGAGTTCAGGAAGTAAGTGGGTGTATTTTCCACATTCAGACCTGGTCTTTTTATTTTTAACTTTTATAGCTCCATTCCCTCCAAAGCCAAGTTAGTATGATGAGTGGAAACTGGAATACCACGCTTAGCATTGACTTGTTTTCTTGGTGAAGAGGCTCCGCTATCATGCTATGTGGAGACTTTTGGCTGTCGAGATCAGAGAGCTGTCTTGTAATGGCTCTATCCCTAAAATCTGTGAGGACAGCCCAGGAGACAGGCAGTAGCTACTCCCAAGGGAAGCAGCAATCAGTGCAATGATTGCCTTACCAAGCTGGGTATCACTGAACTTCAGAACTGTGCCAGGGGAGTAGAGCTCTTTTAACTTCCTCTGCTCTGTCAACAGCTGACTTATCAGCAGGTTTGCCTGTGATGATAGCATCCAGAGTGATGACTGAATTCCCATGGTCTGCTTTTCTACTGACAAGGAGGGATTTTTACCTGATGGAACTTCTTTAACTTTACTTATTTCATTAATTCTTTTATGCCAATTACTTACAAACCTAGGCTTATTTATAATTATACAAAATTCAAGTTGATTGATTACTGTAATTTCCTCCCATATTCTGGATGAATTAAAGATGAAGCTAGCAGTGTTTCTTGTCCTTTGAAAACATTTGGTTCATTTTCACAAGCAGAAAAATTTTGCATGGCTTTCCTGGAGTCATTGATGGGTTCTTCTAAAAGCGTTGGGTTGCAGTCATTGAGAATCGCTAATTTAACAAAAATCTCACCGATCACAGTATGGTGTGTATGAAATGGGAAGAAGGAGGAAGAGAAGGAAGGAAATAAATGGGTTAAAATTCCATTCAAAGGGACAGTTTTTAACACTGGATTAGGAACATTGGATTATGCTGTCAATAAAAAAACAAGGACCATTCAAAAGTTTTCGTGAACTTGCTGCATGTGTGTGTTTTTATTTTTTAATAAAGGTCAAATAGTTTCTCATGAAAGAGAATGAATAGAGAAACATTTTAGAATGTGTTGGAACTGGCAGTTCATTGGGTCTTGGCCATGGCAGGAAAGGACAGCTGTTTGTTGTGGTACTTTGTCGCCATGGTTAAGCAGAGCATCTTCAGCTCTCTCTGGGAAGACCCCAGGATAGGAACAAATTGGAAAAAACAGAGTGTGAGTGCATGACTGCATCTTGGTCAAACAGTTTTAGCTGAGCTTCTCCAGGGGCTAGGATGTTTTGCTTTCATAGTCATCTGGATTGTTTACTAAGGGTGGAAATGTCCCGGTCTCACCCGAGACCTCCTGATTCATTCTCTGTGGGGTACTGCTTGGGAATCTGTATGTTAGAGAAGCTCCCAGGATAATTGTGGTGATTGTATGTGTGGTCACGTTAAGGAACTTCTAGTGTCACTAATGGTGGAAAGTAGGACTGCCCGGAAGCACTGTAGGATGAAAGTACACACACGTGTGTGCATGTGCACACATGTGTGTTGTGCAACAAATATGCGATGAAATCAGGCTACTGGAATTTGCCAAGGAGCAGTAGGGAGACAATTAACCAGGCGCCAAGGATGTGGCCATAGACTTTCCCAGAAACTCCCTCCTTTAGGGTGTGAACTTCTGGAAAGCACTGACTGGTCCAGATTAAATCCTGTATTCATAGACCCAGCACAGGCTTGGCTCCAGAAAAACCATCCACAATGTTTTCTTTTAAAGGTCTGTTTACTATTTATCTTTGATTTTCTACCTCCCACAGGAATCCTTGTATCCAACTTCCTTTGGTGTTTGTAGGGATTTCCAATGGCTCTCTGGTATCATAGGTTTCCATCTTATTTTCATACTTTTTATTTAGAACACCAGCTCACAAACATAACAGATTGAACAATCTTTGCAGAGAAACCACAGAAACTGGAACTACATATGATGCTTTCTATTATATGTCCAAAGTCTGTTGCACATGACAAGAATGAGGTTTAAAAAAAAATGAGGTTCTTGAGTTCACCAAACATAAAAACTCTCTAATGAAGGGGGAAAGAACCTGATATAAAAAAAAAAAAGGCTGGATGCCGATGGATGGCAATTAGTTATGGAACTCGAGGCTCAATGTTAGCGAGGGGTCTTTGTAAGGAAGACACTATGTGCAGTTTGATGTAGTTGGGATAATTTTATAGTCCAGTTTTTAGGGCAGTCTTGCAACTGCCTGTTGAACTAGTACCTTTTCTAGCTAAAATCCCTTTCACACTCAACAGAATCCTGGTTCAGGTAATAAGTGATGTGCTCACTGAAAGTATAGGAGAGAGAGGAAAAAAAATGTTTCTTGGGACCACTGAATAACACTCATTTTAGTATGTGGTTTATCCCACTCCAGGCCCACCCTGAGTGTTTAAGGGCCCAGGACAAGAGGCCTCCCTATCTTCCCCATCTTATTCCTTCTCTTCTTGTCCTGACTCCTCTACTGGACAACGTGTGTAGACAAGCCAGCCTGCTCATTTAAGTTTTATTCACCCCTGCAGTTCAACAGATGCCAATGGTCACCCTCAGGCCTAGGAGTGTGCGCACTGTCTGTGATTTGTTCTGCTTGGGAGGGCACAAACCCACGCAGGCCCTGGAAGCTGGCTTTGGACCATGTGGGAAGGAATAGCCAGGGTCATGAAGACACGGGAAGTCATCTGGAGGGGAAGTTGTCCTTGCAGGCGGGTGTGTCCCACAACTCTACAGAAGACTGACCTCATGGGGAAGAAAGGGCTGCTTTAAAGCCCAAGGACCAAGTTAGGGTTTTGGCCTTAGAGTATTCTTGTCCTTTTCATTCCTGCTTTTCAGAGATCCTGCTTCTAACATTGAGCATCCCAGTAAAGCAGGCTTCTTAAGCATTTATGAAGTATTTGGGTTAAGAACACTTCACAAATACATAATGCCTGGTCACCTGACTGAAGTCCAGGGGTATCCTTCATCTGGCCTGATAGAAATTCCTTGTCCTTAAATGCCATATATTTTCCAGGTTGAACCCCAAACTTAAAACTATATAGCTTAATGTTTTTAGAGTCAACCAAAGGACAGCATGTTTGTTAGTATGCTTCATCAAGGGAAATTTGGTGATTTTTTTTTTTTTTTTGCTTGCTGATATGTTCCACCAGGTATGTGGGTGTGATGAAAGGAAGACTGTTTTGCTCAGCCATTCTGACTGTGATTTTGTTTGTTGGAGGATCAGCCAAATGGAAAGACTTTCCTCTTTTGTGATTATAGAATCAAACCTTTTGCAAGTCTCAGATACGTCTGTATCTTGAGTCATTATTAAAGTCAGTGAACACCTTCTTTTCCTTGACTCCTTAGGATTGAACTAGTTCACGGGGCAACAAGGTATTTTCCTGGATAGGTACACTTTCCCTTTTCATGGATTACTGAGTGCCCTGTAGATGGGGTTTCGGTGCACAGAGCCCAGATTGTGCACTGCACGGTCCCGAATGTAAATTTCACAAAGACTCTGAATGGAGTAGTGCAGAGTGGTAGCTCTGCGGTGCATGTTTTGGGATTCCCCAATCTATATACTCCCCCAGAGGCCTGACTTTTCTTCTCTTTCATTCATTAAGAGCATAGGGAGAAGATGAGTGAAGAGAAAGAGTTGAAAAGTTGTTATTTTCTATATTTTTCTCCCATATTTTTGAGAGCACTCATTCTCCTAATATTAATGTAGATCAGGGAAAACAGAAGCAATTATGGATATACAGACCTAATTATTATATAATAAATGATTTTGTCCGACAATTGTACCAAAAGAATGTTTAGAAATGCCTGTTCTGTCCTGGTGCATCAGTTAGTTTCTCTGGGGTCTGAGCAGCTATGGCTTTTCCATTTTAATACATGGTTCAGAAGGTGATTTTCACAGAATTAATAGCGTGAAGTGATCCTTCACATACCCATATGTTATTGTCCTCTTGTAACCAATAAAATTTGTGCCAAAGTCACACTGCTTTGGGTAATCAATTGTCCACTAGAAAGTGCTCTTTGTATTCAAGTTTCAAATAAGAGAGTCTGCTTTTCTTTGGCTATGGCTAGGAACTCCACCGAGCAGGAATTGCCGTTGCATTTTTGGTTTTCAGTGGTGGCAGAATGAGGAGGGCCACGTTTGGATCCAGGATAAGTACCAGATGGATGTTGGTGTGCATATGTGTGCTCACTCGTTATCTTTATGTGCCGCTCGTTACCACTTCTCTCCTTACGCTATTGGAAACTTCCATTCTTAATAATTTAATTTATCCCTACCAGCCTCCCTTGATGGCCTGAAAAGCAGACTTGATAAAGTCCAGATATATTTTAATTCTCTTCTACCAAGCCCGAGGGGGATTTCTTAGAGATGGTGCTGACTTACATGTCTTGAAAAAAACACTAACTGTGGGAATTTTATAATGAAGCTTAGAGAAGGATAGGCTTTATTCCAAAATGCTGCAAATAGATTCAATTTAACCAAGTAAACATGACACATGTTCTTAACTATTTTCCAAAAGGGAGAACAAAAGAGAGGTAATTTGAAAATAGAAACTGTTCAGTAGCAATTGGACGACTCGTATAGTTGTGGTTCTTACAAGTGCTCAGTGGAGAGTCTGACACATACTAGGTGCTCAACAAAATGCTTGTTACCTGAATAAACAAATGGATCTGATCTTGTTCGGAGATATTCCAAAGCAGAGAACAGCTGCCATGAGAGCTCGCATCAATCCCACACACACATATTAAGCACCACTGTGTTGTGTCCTCTCCCACACAAGCTATTTGATTTGGTATTTGCTGAAACAAACACCGTTTTACAGACGATATTGAGACTCAGCTCTGAGTCTAGGGTTCTAGGATTTCAAGGTCTCTTAAGTTTTTGAAGTCATGGAGCAAAACAATATACAGAAGCAGCTAGAAAAACTGAAGTGGAATTACTATTCACGCTTACTTAGGGAAAAATGAAGTTAACTTTGGAGGACCCTGATATACTAATAAAAATAAGACATAAAAAGATAGAAGCACATGTACATATAGGAAAAATCTCCAGACATCCTTCAAAAGGTCTAAGTTCTAAGGACTGGATAAACAAGGAAGCAGAGAAGGAAGACAATGTGTCTAAGTTCTTCTAAGCTGTTTCTTTTACTATTCAGGCTAAGTCTTCTGTATCTTAATCGAAATTTCAGGGAAAGCTTATGACAGATGAGACTTTTGGAAGAAAACAGAAAAGAAAAGGTCTTATAACTCATCCATTTATATCCTTGTGTTATTTTGTAATATTATCAAAGTTTTTTTTTTTTCATTCTGTGTAGATTCTGTCTCTTCCACTAAACTGGAAACCTATTAGGACAACTTTATCTCTCTTTTATAAATTGCTTGTATTCTGTGTAGTGGTCTCTCAGTGGGGCAGGCTGTACAGTATATCTGAGGTGTTCCAAGAAGCTTGTGTACCCCCACTGGTCTGACCTCATGTTGTGCATTATATGCCTTCTTTTGAAGTCATTCCCATATTTTAAGACATGATGTGTTGTCAAGGGATTGTTTAGAGTGTTAATTAACTTGGATAGATAACCCATTCAGCTGATAACACTCACTAACCCGTTGGTACATTGTAGGTAGTTTATTCTATTAGTAAGTTGACCACCACCAGATTAAAAACTCAAAAAAAGGACAACTCAGGTACGCCAGTTGCCACAGGAAGGTGCCATAGGAAGGGAGAATGAAACGGAAGGTTCCCCATTCTATTTGGCTTCTTGCCTTGGGTCAGTCTTGGCCCACGATGTTTTGTAGACTGAGAGTGAGGAAGAAGGAATTGAGGCAAAATTTTTTGGCTCTCTGCTTGGTCCCTAAAAGCTTACAAAATTTCTCTTTGGCTAGCTTATTCTTAAGCAGTATGTATGTGGTATTTAGGAGTTTCTTGTTGAAGGGAATGCATCTTTTTGTGCTAATGTGGCAGGGACTCCATGGTATTAAAACCCAAATCATTTCACCACTTGAGCTGAAATAATTTTAGCACTTAGGTTGGCTGTTTTCACTGTATAGCACAACCAAATATTATTCGGTCCAGCTGCTTGGAATATGCGCTATGGCTAATTAGATTTTTTGGCTAACTTAGATAAAGGCAGAAATGCTGAATCGACAGTAGCAACATAAGACCTTAGGCAGGAGGTTCTTGCCTCATCTCACTTGCTTTAGAGAGCCCCACCGGCACTCTTCCACTTTCCATTCCAATGAGGGGAGGATTCTGCAGAGCCACAGGGCTAATCTCCATCCAAAGCACCCACAAGCCCTGCCTAAGAGGTCCCAAGACAACATCCAGGCCTGTGTGGGCCTCTCTTGGGGTCAAGTCTCCTAAGGTTGAACTGAACCATTTGTGTGTGAGCACTCTTAAAACCAAAGCATGCGGGACTGTGTGTGGATGTTAAGTGTGCGGCCTGGGGTGTCCTCATTAGCATGTGCAAGGCCCCTCAAGTTGCAGAACAGAACTGAAGTTAGGGAAGAGAAGAGAGAGGAGTGGGGTACTAGCTAGGCCCTAGGCTCTAAAAATTGTAGGGATGGGTTGACATTTCAGACTCTCCAGTGGAAATCATTTGGAACAGTCATCTTGACTATGAAGCACATACATTACTTTGAGTAACTAGGCTTTAGTTGATCACTGAGGTCCTTGCATGGTTTCTTAGTCCGTATGTGGAGCGACAGTGGTTATTGTTCCGTGGAGACTAATGGCATAGGTACTAGGTAGGATTGTTCTCCAGAAACATTCCGAGGGACTTGCTAATGATGGTGTTGGTGACTGTTATTCTTATTTTATGAGCAATGAAAACATTTATTTTCTCAAAAATTTGTCTCCTTGAATCCTGGACTGTAAAGGTGCGTGCATATGTTCTAGTAAATTGAAGATTGCTGTTAAGGAGTCTGAGAACTATTTCAGATTGAAAGAGTAAAACAGACACTGCTAAATGCAACATGTAGCTGTGGACAGGATAATTTTGCTGTAAAAATTATTATTGGGAAAACTACTGAAATCTTAATGGTGTCTGTGGATTACATCATAGCTATGTATCAATACTAATTTCCTGATTTTAATGGCTGTATTGTGTTTATTTAGGCAAAAGCTCTTGTTCATAGGGACTACACATAAAGTATTCTGGGGTTATTAGGGGCATAATGTTTCCAATTTACTCTCAAATTATTCAAAAAAATTTCTGTATAGTTCTAAATTTTCTGTTTAAATTTTAAAATATTTCAAAATAAAAATTAAAAAAAAAAAACAAAAAAATTGAGGATTCCAGTTAGTCCATTTCTGGTTACTTAAGTTTTTACTGTTGTCCATATTTACTACTTGTTTAGTCTAAGCAATTTTGCATGGGCATATTTTATCCTTTTGCACTCTCTCCATTATCATGTGTAGACTTCAAGTTCAGAAAGATGACTTATATTTCACTTTAAAATATAGCCTTTCTTTGTTTCTTATCTCCCGTGTTCTCTCACTCTGAGGTATATTGATGCCTATTATCTCCTGGGCTCTGTGCTAGAATTTCTTTTGTGCTAACTTTTAAATGATGACCTATCATGCTTTAAAATATCATCATCTAATGTTTAGTAAATCCAATATAGAAAACAACTTTGTTCCTTCACAGATTTTTACAGTATATTTAAAGTTAGCATTTCAATATCCAAATATTTTCCCTTTTCTTTTCTGGAAAGGAGCAAAACACCTGTAGGTATTTGTTGCCATGCAAAAAAATGCATGTGAAAAATTTAATTTAGACCTCTTCTTTAGATCTTTTGCTGTACATATTCTTCTCTTTCTCCAAATTATCTTTTCTTTCCCTAAGTGCATTACCGTGTTCCCCACCCTTACCCCGCTATGTCTCTGGTTTTCTGCCTCTCTCTCCTCTTCTTCCTTCCTCCAGTCTCTCTCTCCCACTTCCCTTTACCTCTTCTCCCTTGTTTATACTCCCTCCTCATATATGTTCCCCCTCGTCTTTGTGTTTATTTCCACCAGGAAAGGGCCAACCATCTTTTAAGGTAACAAATAACATTTAAGTGTGATGTTTCTTCTCAAAGAGCTAGAGTCATATGGTTTTAGGATTGTCAGAACCTTGGAGGTTGATCCTCTAGCAGGGTCTTCCTCCTTTTGTGCTTGAAGACAGGTCTAGTGAATTATATAAATTGTCCAAGGCCATACAATGACCAGGATGTATATCGCTGATTTCCCAGTTCCATCCTTTTCTTAAAAATAGCTTCTGAATATATGAAGGTGAAAATAGATAAGCCATCATAAGTTATAGACTTATATATATCTGCTCTATGATGCTAAAGGAAAGAGAAAAAAAGGGGGTTATGCACCTAAATTAACATAGATGCTCTGATAAGTAACTTCCTCAAAACGAGAGCTTAGAAACTACCGGTAAGAACTATCGACAAACAAGTTCAGACAAATTAATGCAGAGAGGAGTGAACTTGAGTTAGAAGGCTGGAGAAATACATTTGTCCTTACAGTTGGAAATAATATTCTTGGGAAGCAATAAAGAAGTTGATTCTTCTCCTTGATTTTTCTTATTTTGAAATTTATGGCAACATGTACAACAAACCTATTTTAATGCATAAATTAAAATTAATATACTGTAATTTACTTGGGCTAATATAAATGTAAAACCCTTCAGGCTAGACTAGCTGTAATTATATCCCCAAGATCTCCTTTTTATCATTATTTACAGCTAACAAGACATTTATGATCTCTTTTTGGTTGTCTCTGGTGAAGCATTGTTGGCAATGCTTTCCTGACTTGAAATTCTCGCCTGTGTGGAAATCTAGTTTGAAAAATGAGTAAGTAAATAACGTCTCCTAAGAGTATAATCTCTCCTTTGCGACGTAAATTGGAAATCCATTCACATCTGTGGAATAATTCCCAGTTTTGCAATTAAATAATCTGATATGCACAAGCAAACATGTCAATCTCTTCCTAGTCTAAGAGAATTCAGTTAACTTTCTGCTTGAACAAACAAACGGTATGCTTTTAAATAGATGCATCGTTTCCTCAAAATTGTTTTGTAAAGAGCTGATCTGAGTGCAATCAGATGGATAATTAAACAACAAAGGTAAGAGGCACCTAAGTGTGTATTTTTAGTGTTAATTTTTAAAAAATGTGATTTTTAATCCTAAGAGTAACTCGATCAGTGCACATGTATAGTGATATGAAGTTTCTTCACTTCCCATTTTTAATCTCAAGTTTGCTGGTGCATTTGAAACTAGCTTTTTGACAGAGAATGAATCAAGTTTGATTGGAGAAATTTGATCTCATTTTGTGGTTTTTCTGGGGTGTTTATAGTTGAATGAAAACATGAGGATGTTACTTGAAAACAATTTTTTACTTTTGTGTTTTTCCTCCTTTAGCTATGATGCTTTATTTTCTCATATTTGTTTAATCATCTGGATATTTTCTGGAGTAATTTTTTAAAACGCTGAGAAATGTTCCCTCTTCTAAAATGTTCTGTTGCCTCTGATATGTCATGGATGTTTGATTTCTTTTCAACCTTGTTTATGGCAGTTATTACATTTTACTTCATATTATAGTAATTTGGCATGCAAATATGTCCTCCACACCAAATTTTAAACTCTTTGAAGGCAGGGTCCATGTCATCTTTTTTTACCCAGGGCCTTTCATTGGGTTGGTAAAGCATTTGTGGACTCAGTGAATGACGGTAAGCCCTACACTGTTCTCTGAGAGCTTGTAGACATGTTGTAGGCTGGTGCTGGATAATGTGCCTATCATGTCCTGCTGTCTATATTGGGTCTTTGATCAAAAATCAAGTGAAAACATGCATCTGTGGTCCAACCCTTTTCCAGTGCGATTCAAAAATGCAATTAAATGTGATTGACAACATTGGAAATAAATGGGAGATGAGATGACACAACATTAGTTGAAGAGATTTGTGGATCTTGCCCTTGGTTTTTTGGACAAGTAAACTTTAGTGTTCTCTCAGACATTTACCAAATTCTAGAGGTTACATATTTTTGACTATAGAACATTCAAATCCTGAGGCTTTTCTTTTATTATCATCTCTCATTTAACTACTTATTAATCCTTTCCTAGAGAATTAACTTAAAATATGAATATGCTTTTGCTGTTAACTAAACCTACCCATGAAGCTGTTTGGACTCTCTTTTGGGCTATTGAGAAAAAACTATGTGATCACTTTTCCTGGGCATTTGAGAGTGATTTTAAAGAGAGAGTGGTTAGAAGAGTTCTTCATTATTGTCAACACATATTTAGTAATAATAACAACAACAGTTTTGTTTCACTTTTATGGAGCATAACTTTTCAACAAACTTGACAAGACATTATCTGGGCATTCTGGACAGTAAGAATATGATTATCAGTCATGCTGCAGAACATTATTAAGTGGATAGTGGTCAGTCCAATTTCCCTCTTTTGGTTCTGTGGAGAGTCCAACAGCACCAGAAAAGAGTCCCATGGAAATGAGGATAAAAGGGGACTCTTTCTTTGCCTTTTTAAAATTTCTCAACTCTAACCTGTGGAGGATTTCTCCCTTGAAAAGAGTGGGGTGGTCCAAACATCCTTAACGTCAACAGACTTTTGCTCAAATTCCCTTTTTTTTTTTTTTTTTTAATTTTTTTTTATTATGGTATTATGGGGTACAGTTAGGGGTTAGGCATACAAAAATGCTTCGTTCAGGCACCCTTGATGATAAGAGGTGTCTCCCCATCCCCAGACAGATATTTATCACCATTAATCC
>CAUYQG010134352.1:0-21005 GCA_963574415.1 Tarsius wallacei | reverse complement strand
GCCCGGCTAATTTTTTGATTTATTGTAGAGATGAGGTCTTGCTTGCCCAGGCGGGTCTCGAACCCGCGGGCTCAGGCAATCCACTCACCTCAGCCTCCCAAAGGCGCGGGATTACAGGCTGAGCCACCGAGCCCGGCTAGGTTCATTTTTGTACATTCAGTTTTCCTCAGTAGCCTGAATTTTCTACTGTTTTCCATGTACACCATCAAAGCTGGATTCTGTGGCTTACAAAATAATTGAGGTCTGAGGTGAGAAACTTGAGTGTTGGCAGACCTGAAAGCAGATCAAAGCTGAACTTGGTAAGGGCTTTGCAGGGAGGGCTCCATCAATGGAACAGCCAAGAAGAGACCCACAACTAAATTTGCCCTGTGTTCCCCAAACATATTCTAAATGTCAACACTAATGTCATTCACAGTATTTTGTATAATCTACAAGTACTGTGGAGAGATGACTTATCCTACTGAGAGTTAATAGTAGCTCACATGACTGATCTCCTTTCAGAATTAATTGTGATGTGAGCGGCAGTGCGTACACAGTGGAAAGAGGAAATATACAGACAAATAACTAGTTTTCAAAAGTAAAGAAAAATAGGATTCCAAGATTACTACTTGGGTAACAGAGCTCTGACTCATCCAATAAGCATTTTCTTAAACACCTCTGGTGTGCCCTGCACCGTGATTCCTGCGTTATTCACTCAACAAATATTTGCTGAATACCTGCTGCTGTAGTTATCATTGTAAGCACTGGGGATAGAGTGGTGGTGAACTGTACACTCAAAGTCCCTCTGTCTGGGTGAAGAGGGGACAGATAATACACTAAGTAGACAAGCAAGTGTACATTTCAAATCTTCATGAGTGTTAACAAGAAATTAAAAGAGGGTGCTGTGACTGGCCAGAGGGGGCAGCAAGAGAGAACAATTTAGATTGGGCATTTAAGTAATGCTACACCAAGGAGTGCCGTTCCACTGAGGACTGAAAGTTGAAAAGGAGACAATCGTTTGAAAGCATTCCTGGGAAAAGAAAATAATTAGAGGACATTGTCTTATTAGTGTGTAATCTAGTAAGATTCATCAGAGTAATTTAGGGGGAAAAAAAAGAAAAGATCATTGTGAGGGAAGGCTAGGTAGAGAATTTCATGGATCTGAACTCTCCTGCTTGACCTGGCATGGATTTGGTTGGGTAAATGGAGTGAAGTGACAGGATTGGGCATGTGAGCAGTAATGATCTGGACATAACCTCTCTGACAGGTGTACAGCGCCACACAATGTGGCAGGGAAGACATGATGGCCCAGATGGTAGGTGACCAAGCATGCCATTAACAGAGATGGTAAGAGGCTCAGAGCAGGAAGGTACCTTAAGGTACCCTAGCCCTCTCCTCAAAGTGTGGCCCCAAAACTAATGACATCAGTGTCCCCTGGGAGCTGGCTAGAAATGTACAGGCTCCACCTCGAGCCTGCTGATTCAGAACCTACATTTCCACAAGATGATTAGGTGATCTGTGTGTACATTAAACTTTGAGAACACTGCTCTAGTCCAGGCATTTTGGGGATAAGGTGACAGAATTTACACAATCACCATCTTTGATGCCTTAAGCTTGGTGTGTGTGTGGGGGGGGTATGTGGGGGTGTGAAAGAGAGGAGAGGAGGGGAGGGGAAGGGAGGGGGGAGAGAGAGACAGACAGACAGACTATTTTGCTTTTAAATATGTATTTCAAATGTTGAACTTGGACATGCAGGATATCTGTGGCCAGATGTATGTTTTTTATATAGAGCAGCAGCATGTTTTTGAGCTCAAATAGAAAAGAAAAGTTAAAGTTGGTGGCTTTTGCAGGTTTGTGCATCTGTTCAGGAAGCAGGCTAGTGAACTTGGAGTTTGAATTCAGTTTTCTAGAAGATCAAATTTACTCTACCTTTGGATTTATTCTTTGGGTTTAGTTCTAACCTTATGATATTGAGCAAGTTACTTAAGTCTCTGCATATAGTTGTATTGTCTATGAAAGGTGACATAACTTTTTTTTCCAAGGCAGTTGTGAGGAAGAGATGAGATCATCAGTGGCACATCAAATAGTTGTGGGGAAGGAACACTCTGGTCATCATCTCCACTGTTCCTACAGAGTTCCCCAGATGAACAGATAGAAGGGGAAACGGAGTACTTGCTACGTGCATGTTCTCCATCCCATTATATCACTGTCTCTAAGTCTGTGCTGTACAGAAATCATGGCACTGCCATGGTAGATATTGTTTGGAGTACAGACATTGCAGCCTGTAAAGCATTATTTAGGAGTTAGCGGTAGTTGTGATGATGGTAGTGAATATTTAGAGTGCTGGTTATCTGTCAGGCTTTGCATTGCATTCTGGAGATGCAATGGAGGGCAAAAACTCCCTATGAAGTTTGGGTCAGATCCAACAGACACATGAAGGTTCTTCATCATGTTTTGTATTTCCAGGCTACAGTGACTTCCTGGTCTCCATTCTCACCTCTGAGCTTCACACTCCAAGAGTAACTGTGTTTTGAATAGGCTTAGGTTTCCTTAAATCTCACACCCATGCCATTGGGACCATCATGTGAGTCCCACCATTTAGGAATCCAGGGTACAGGTCTCTGGTACCCTCCCAATGTTTTGGAATCCCCACTGCTGAGTTATTGAACACATGACTATAGAATCTTAATGTTTAAGGAGGCAAAGGGTCACAGTGAGGAATTAAATTTCACATTTGACCCATGCCACACAATTATTTTTTTCACACATGTTTCGGATGACCCCATGGCAACGTCTGTAGTATGTTTATATGCTTTGGGGGTATAAATACAGAATCATAGCAAAAGAGAAAACTGCTCTCCCTCAGACTATCATCACGAAGCATATATATGTCTAACGAATAAAATCAGTAAATCAGCATTGATTACATGTTTCTACCCAATGACACTCTTCTGGTCTTATCAGAACTATAAAAGGTATGTTAAATGACTTAGGTGGGCTTAAAGTTTTATATATATGCATATATATATAAATACACATACACACACACACACACACACACACACACACACACACTAGGGGTGCTGAAAAATGTATGCACATTTTAAGCGATGTTAAGAGATGTTTAAGAGATGTTTGCCATAATCAGAAATGTCTGTATGCTGATGGCAACCACTTTGAGTACCTCTTGTAATTGCAGAAATCAAACGTGAGTTGTATTCATCTTTTGTTATTGGTATATATTGAGTATTACAATTTTAATAGTTTTTTTCTTTCTTAAAATATGTATTACATGTTTTTGTTACTGTGTGTGTGTGTGTACACACACATAAATGTGTACTTCCATCAGGAAAAATGCACATTTTTCACACTAAATTTAGTTTTGAATTTTTATAAAATCTTACTGACAAACTGAGTTGGTTTCTTCATGACAAAGAAAATTGAAGTATCATTACACTGGAAAAACATCACAAATACTTCTTTTCTAGCAAGAAAGATACCAACATCACTTTTGAAAGCAAAACAAAGTGATTACATAGCTTTCTATAGAAGCAGAATACTGGTGTGTTATACTGAGAAATAATATGCAGAAAAATCAGAGATGCTGTATCAAAATATTCTTCAGTATTGTTATTTTTCAAAGCCCCTCCCCACAAGGATCAGGGTTTGACTAATGAAAGCTCTAGAGAGAATGAGTTAAGAATTTACAGCTCCTAATCACATATAGCGTCTGACTTTTGGTGACATTAACATTAATGCAATAATAGAAAAATGATACTTTCTGAAAAGTCGATGTCAATGAGTGTTATAACTTACTTTGTTTTTTTTTTGTTTTTTTGGTCAAGGAAATAAAGTGTTTTTCCAGATATATGAAAAAATATACAGATATATTCAAAACTAAGAATTCACAACCCAAGGGAGGAGTATCAGAAAAGGTCGTAATTTGCAGTAGTCACCTTAAGAGCTTACTCATCAGAACATGGATCTGTTTAATGCCTTATTCTAGAAATGTGAGAACTCAGAGAATTTCTGCAGCTTCCGTTTTGTAAGCAGGAAAGGAATTACTCCAGCAGCTTGTCAAAGCCGAAGACACAGGTGAGAAAAGCTGGCTGGGCTGGGGTCAGGGGCCATGCTTCTCAACTCTAAGGAAATTACAAGACTTCAGGTCTTCATCTATGAAGCTGATTCTCTAATTTTCTGTTTCCATCTCTCCTGGCAAGTGGAGATATCAAAATATCAGCTGGTTACTGTATCTAAGCAAAACAGATTTTAAACCATGTCAAAGCAATGGTTTTTGAACCTTTCCCTGGGTGATTACTTCACCTCACAGGTGAGGTGTAGACTTGAAAATGTATTCATTTAAAGGATGTAGAAAGTCAAACCAGATAATTTCATTCCCTCTTTGCTTTTGCAGTCATAAAAATCTCAAGGGCATATTGCATAACCTGTTGGACGCAATACATATTAATGCACTATTTAAATGATGCATAATGTTGAATAGTTGGTATTAAATGATGTGGTTAAAATAAAGTATTAGACACCTTTTAAGATTCCTTATTGTTTTTCAATTCCTCATATTCTCACTTAAATCTGTGGAAACTAGGGATAGGACATATCTGTAATGTTCATTAGGCCACTTTTTCTGTTTCTCTTATATAATCTGAAATGTCAGTTTATACAAACATAGTAAAATTACAATGTTCCAAAACACAGAAATGCTGCTGGATTTGGGTTTGAACTGTTCTGGACCTTGGCCATCATTTGGATTAGTGATTCTCAAACCTTTTCAGGAAATGAGACATTTGGAAATCTCAGAATACTTCTTGGAACATTGTGAGATACCAAACTTAAAATAAATTTATGTGTGCTTTTGGGTTGAATTACCAACCATGTTACATTAGATTCTTACATAAAAATAGAGTAAACATCAAATATATAAGGAACACTTATGGAAGAAAACCTTAAAACTATGAACCTTTGTCTGATAACATTATTTTTCCTAAAAATTGGAAAGGAACACAATCATTCTATTTGAGCTACGGGACATCTTGACCTAGTTATGAAACACCAATATTTCTCAAAAAATATAATTTAAAACACGATCTTAACTATCATAATGATTAGATAATTATTAATCTCTGTCTTTGGCCATTATTTTTGTTTTTGCCACTTAACATATTGACCTTTGCAATCACACTGCAAACACCTTCATGCTTTCTTACTCTCTGGTTCCTTCTGGCCTCTTTCAGCAACGTGGATTTTCAGGCTTATTTAGTTCATTAACTACCTTGTTTCTCTGGACAATACCCCAGAGGTATTAGTTGGCATTTTTTCCCAGTTGGATGTCATTTGTTTTTTCCTAGTGCATTTTCTTCATCCAAGAAAACCTTCTGCTATCATTTCTTTGTCCTTACGGGTGTCTATGACACCTCCTTCATTTTGTCTCACCATTCATTAGGGTATTGTTTATTCCCTTCTCCTGATCGTTAGTGAACTCCCAGAAGCTCAGACTCACCAGGGGAATTCCTCAACTAGTTATTTGTATTCAAGATCTCATTATCCCCAGAGGGATAGGTACCCAGGAGCCTGTATTGTTTTAAGACAAAGAGAGCTTAACCCAATTTTTAGTCTATTTTTGTAGAAACATTTTAAGAAATATTTTTCTACATAAACCAGGTGATATACTCACATCTAATTCCAACACCCTACTATATTTCTGTCTCCAGTGTGTGTCAGTAGTGTCCATACTATAGATTATCTAACTTTTGCATCGCAGCGTCTAAGTGTGAGGTAAATGGATGATGATGGGCCGGCCAGTCCTTTGCAAACTCTCCAGGAGACTTTCAAGGCAGTCCTTCCTGCAGGCCCCACTCCTGTTGGATTCTCAGGCAGAAGGGTGCTCAGCCCTGTTCCTCTGGAGTAAAGTTCTTCCTATGCCCCGGCCCCTTCCTCACCCACACAGCCTTTGTAGGCTGCTCTCCCTTTCTCTTGGGACCCACCACCATGCACTCTCCTCTGTGGAATTTTTCCTGGCTACCACCTTCCTGCATCCTCCAAACAAGGCAGCAACATTTTTTAGAATTTTGCTGTCCATCTCATGAGCCAATAGCTTGCATAATGTAAATAATGCACCTGAGGAATTCACAGGCATTGCAGGTTCTTACAAACTGATGAGATTGCAAATGGAAGTCTCGTTGGTTTGACTACAGTTTATTTTGTTTCTGGAAGTGTGGCTCGCTCGTCTCCCTTCTTTCCTATCATTAGCAAAGAGTGCACAGACCTCGTCTTTGTCACAGCTCCTCTTCCCGGTACTGTGGGCCTGAAGAGTTGGACAGAGCCTTAGGTGCATGCTGGTGGTAAAAAAATGTGTGTGGTTTGCATCTCATAGATCTTCCAGGTTGGAAAGATGGCCCCAGCTTCTACCTAGAACACTAGTTTCTCCATTTTTCATTCTCATTCACTAACTACTGCCACTCCTCCACCACTTTTCACCTATTTATAAGATTTCAGACAAAGCGTTCCTTTATTCAATAGAAAGCAAGCTCAATGAGAGAAGCTATGTTACCTTGCTTGCTCACTGCTGTATCCTTAGCACCAAATAAAGTAACTAACTGGGCAGTGTCTGTTACACACCTACAGGGCGGTGAATGGATTGGTAGGCAAAAGGGAGCATACAAAAATACATTAGAAATATTATGCAGCATCCTATTTATCAAGGAGCTTATATAAGTAAGCAGAATTGGAAGGGGATTCTAATACATGAATAAATGCAGGAATATGCCTTCTGGATGGAAAGACAATAATGTAAAGATGTCAATTATTCTCTTTACTTAATGCAATTCCAACAAAACATCTGACTGGGTTTTTTTTTTTTTCAACAGCAACATTTCTCAACTCAAGAGACATGAAAATGAATTTACACATAAAGCTTGTACATGAATGTTCACAGCAGCATTATTTATAATAGTTAAGTAGAAGCAACTCAAATGCTATCAACTAGTGAGTGGAAAATCAAAATGGGGCATATCCATACAATGGAATACTACTTAGCAATGAAAAGGAACAAAGTTCTGATATGTGCTACAACATGGATGACCTCAAAAACATGCTCGGTAAAATAAATTAGACTCAAAAAAACACATATCAGAATGTATCACTCCTTTTATATTCAGATTGTAGAAAAGGCAAATTTAGAGAGACAGAAAGTTGATTAGTGGTTGCCTAGGGTGGGAGTGAAATTGAGGAGTGACTGCAGATGGGCACAAGGGATTTTTTATTCCACAAGATTTCTTTTTAGAGTGATAAAAATGTTCTAAAATGAGATTTGTGGTGATGGTTACACAACTCTAAATATACTAAAATCCACTGAATTGTACACTTATAATGAATGAATTTTATGCTATGTAAATCACATCTCAACAAAATAAAATGGAATATTCTAAAGTTTATATGTAAGAATAGAGAGGTATAACTAGCCAAACCACTTTAAAAAAAAGTAGTAATGGGACACTAATTATTTCCTTTGGGAAAAGGGTTAGAAGGATATTGATAATGTTAATGTATGCCCCTGGCCAACAGGCAACACAGACTCCCCATGGGTAACTAAGATGTTCAAAGTTAAAACAGAACCAGGTGACCATGGCTAGCTAAGGGACCAGTCACTTGTTTTGTGTTCTCAGGAAGCTGTAGTAAAAGTGCTACAAGACCTCCCTTCCTGTGATCAAGCCAGGCCAGTTCCTATCTGTGTCAAGATGAACTTTGGCCAGAAACGCCCCCTCCCTTCAGTGGCCAAGCAAACACCTGGCGCAGACCTCTGGTTTGGGGCTTGAAACCCACCCAGTCAGGTCTCAACTGTCTTGACCAGTCAGAACTGAATAAGTTTAAATCCTTTATTTGCATTAATGAACATGATTGAAAACCAGGGTGAGAACCTCCCGTTTAAATCAGACCTTCCCTTTTGTTCTTCTAAGAGCACACTTACACTTGTATGGGAGACCACAAGTGAAACAATCTGCAGATTGTTCTTTTAGAAAATAAAGCTCTCTTTTTTTCCTCCACAGACTTTTGTTTTTATAATAACAAACAAATCTAGACCAAAATCTCACACCTTAGACCAGTGGTCCCCAACTTTTTTGGCATCGGGGACTGGTTTTGTAGAAGACAACTTTTCCATGGGCAGGGGTTGGGGGGGTAGATAGTGATTTCAGGACAATTCAAGCATGTTACATTGACTGTGTACTTTATTTCTATTATTATTACATTGTAACATATAAGGAAAGATATACAATAATATGTATTTGCATATAATATATGATGAAACAGAATGTACATCTATATTATATATAATGTAAATATATTTTAACCTAAAACATATATAATTAAATAATTATACAACATAATTATATATGTTATACATAATTATACAAGAATTATGCCACCAGATGCAGCTGCACAATTGAAGTACATTAACTTACTTGCTACTCACTGATAGGGTTTTGATATGAGTCTGCAAGCAATTGATTTATGATGGTCTCTGTGCAGTCAAACCTCACTGCTAATGTTAATCTGTATTTGCAGCCACTCCCCAGTGCTAGCATCACTACCTCAGCTCCACCTCAGATCATCAGGCATTTGATTCTCATAAGAAGCATGCCACTTAGATTCCTTGCATGCGCAGTTCACACTCCTATGAGAATCTAGTGCCACAACTTATCTGACAGAAGACAGAGGTCAGGTGGTGATGTGATAGGGAGCAACTGTAAATACAGATGAAGCTTTTAAAGTAAAACATAGATCAGTTTTTAAAGTAAAACATAAACTATAAAATGTTTAGAAAAGAAATAGGAAAAAGATGTGTGGGATATGGGGCTTGGTGAAGAGTTCTTAAGCATGGCACCCAAAACACAATCCATAAAAGCAAAACAAAGAAAAATCAGTAAGTTGAGCTTCATCAAAATTAAAAACCTTTACTTTGCAAAAGACCCTGTTAGGGGAAGAAAAGGTAAGCTACAGACAGTGAGGAAATATTTGTAAATGACATATCTGACTCTTATCTAGCATATATAAAGAACTCTTAAAACTCAACAGTAAAAAACAAGTAATCTGACAAGAAAATAGACTACAAAAGTGAACAGACATTTTATCAAAGAGGATATGGACAACAAAGAAGTCTGTGAAAAGATGTTCAACATCACTAGCCATTAGGAAAATGCAAATTGTGAACCTGATGAGCTATTACTGTGTTCCTACTGGAACAGTAGATATGATAAGTGAGATTCACAGAAGTTAAATAATTTATCCAAGGTCACACAGCTAATAATTGGTAGAGTCAGGATTTGAACACAGGCAGGCAAACTCCAGCGAACATACTGCTAACTACTAAACCACACTTCCTTTTTTCTATAACAATACTGAGAAACATGGACAAAAATGTATATACACGGATGTTCATCTTTTTTTTATAACTGTAAAAACTAGAACAGCTTCAATGTTGAAAAGAAGAGAATAATGGATGCATTTTATGAAAAATCAGTACTCATTAAAAATGATGCTGCAGAGTTAAGGTCAGCAAACACTTTCTGTAAAGAGCCAGAGAGTAACTATTTTAGGCTTTACCAGCCATATGGTTTCTGTCGGAGTGCTCAACGCCACCACCGTTGTGCAGAAGCAGCCACAGAAAATATATAAAGGAATCAGCATCATGTGGCTGTGTTTCAATAAGACTTTATTTGCAAAAACAGGCAGTCGGATGGCGTCTCCCTACAGGTGATAGTTTGCTGATCCCTACCGAGAGTATCAAATATTCATGATATAGTAAGTGAATAAATACTTAAGAATTTTAGAATAATTTCTAATTCAAATACAAACGATTTTGAAAATTGATCATTGCAACAGATACTATTGTTTGGCTACTTAAAAGTTGCTGCTAAACGCCTTCTTCTACTCTAGAGTTTGGGAAACCAAATATTAGCCTTATCCTACATCACATCATAGAGTGTAACCTGGTTCTGACTACAGGTTGTCAGAAGCAGAAGTAGAAGTCTATAGGGGATGGTTTCTGAGAAAACTTGTTTATACATACACACACACACACACACACACACACACACACACACACACACACCACCTACAAGCTTTCCAACTTGCTTAGGATAGCAAACCAAAAATAAAAAGCCTGAGTCCTCGGTGCATCCCTGAGTCAAAGCCCAATCCTGCTTGGCCCATTTTCAATATCTTGTTATGTGAAACACATCCTCCCCATCCCATACGATTGAGTCATTATTGGTAGTTTTTGTTTGTTTGTTTTGTAACTTGCATCCAAATGCATTCCTTCACTCACTCAAAATGGAAAGGAAATTTCACAATCACAATTTTGCCTCAGACAAGCTTTGGCTTCTCAGAACTTCATCAAGTTTTTCACTTGATGGAGCCTAGAATCAAGGAAAATATAAAGAAACACATCAGAAAATGGTATGGAACTCATTTCTTGGGGATGGGACTCCATGGATAATAGTTTTAAATTGCATTTTTAAAATCAAACATTAGAAAATGTCAATAAGAACAATTAGAAGCTCTTGAACTAACTATAAGATAATAAATATCTAACTACAAGATATGAAATATCGAAGTCACTTACAAATACAGAAATGGAGGCACATGAAGCTTTGTATTTTAGCCAAAGTAATTTAAGGATTCTGAAACTAGGGGAGAAACAAAACTTGCTTATCCTGTGGCTAGAATGTATTTTTGAAAAATGCATTTCTGTCTGCTCACTGCTATCAGTACCTGGAAATAAGTTAGGAAGCAAATTAGGACAAAAGCATTACCTATTGTTAGTGGTCAATGTTCAGTGTTTACCAGTGGCTCAGGGCTAGGAGATTCTCAGAACCAGTGAGAATCTGGTAGAATTAGGCCTAAACAAGGTAACATCTAAAAGAGCCCCCTAGATTATTTCTGGGAATAGACTAAGGTACTTTCCCTTTTAAAGTTCTTGGTTTCATAATGAAAAAATAGAAGATGAAACATATACACCACTAACACAAACAATTTAAGTACCAAGCACAGCATGATGTGAGAATTAAAAAATAACAATCAACAGTGTCATCAATTAATACAAAAGTTTTTGAGACAATTATGGATTCACTCATATATGCAATGTATCTTTTTTTCTTTTCTATATATTTTATACTTCTATGGAGTTCTTTTCATGGCTTGGTTTTCTTCAAATCATTATTGTTTCTTTTTCCTATTGTTTCCTTCTGTTTCAGTGCTCTACCTACTCAGTTTCTATCTCTTGTTAAAAGTGCCTTCTATCAATCCTCATTGCACACTTGGATGTGTGTGTCTTACCTTTACATCTATTGAACAGAAGCTCAGGCTCAGAATAAGACTCCTGAGAAGGACCAGGACTCTGAGCTCTCCCAGGGACCAAAGTACATTGTTTCTTGCTTGTCTTAGGCAACATCTAGGGAGGAGAATACAGAGTTCTTCTCTAACATCTTTAGCTTTTCTGGTTCTACCCAATGATCTACAACAGGAAAAGTGAGAATCCCACCTCTCGCTACTTGAGTCTGGCTCTTTAGGACTAGATGTCATTCAGCTAACTTGATCAATTAATGATGTTAAAAGGAGTCATCTAGAAACTGCTCCCAGAAGACATGCCAAGTCCTCCAGCAGATATGTCCCTCCCTTTCTCCTTTTGTTGTCTAATCCTCACATGACTCACAGTATCTGAATTTCAGATTGTGGATAGAGGAGTGTTAGGCTGGTGGGAAGCCTATTTGAAATGTCTGCAGAAGCTTTCTGCCCAATGGGTCTAAAGAGCCATTTTAATTTTTATCAAAAAATTCAGGACACCCAAAAGGTGCCAGATGGACAAGAAATCGTCTATTTAGCCACAGGAGAGATGCTATGTGGATAATAGATTCGCTGCACTCTTTTCGTCGGTGTGAACATCATTTTGTCAGTTTGTTAGGACAATAATATCTAATAATAATTCTCAGCATTTGTCAACCGCATTGACCTTCGCAAAAATAATTTTATTCTCAAGACAAACATGTCAGTAGGGTTTTATTGATTGTTTCCATTGTACACATGGAGAAATTGAGGCAGAATTTTAGAGAGAAAAAGATGAGTCATAATGGGAAGAGAATTAACCCAGGAGATCATCTCTATAGATCCTCTTTCCCAGTTTGCTACAACAATATTACTTATAAATTGTGTGAAATGGTTATAGCACCGAGGCTACCAATTCAATCAAGAAATAGCACCTATGTTGCAGCTCCATTGATTTTTCAATGGCCAGAGGTAGCTCTGAGGTAACAATTGTAAAGGTGAAAAGTCCTAACTTCCATTACCGATCTCTAAGGCTACCTACTGAAGAGGATGCATCTGAGAGTTTATCCTTCCAGCATTGGTTACAAGGACTTTCTCCTCCCAGGCTCTGAGCCACTCCCAGAGGAGTTCCTGCTTCTCAGTTTAGAAATCTCAGAGCAGACATGGACATGCCACATTTCTTAAATGCGCTACCTAAGACCCAAAAGGTTATTTCTGTAAACATAAATATACATCCAAACTCCTTAAAACATTGACAATGAGAAGGTGGGACTGAAAACCATGTGATTGAGAAATGGCTGTTACCATGGTAATAACAGGGTGGGTAGGGCTCACTCTGCCCCTTCCACATTTATTTTAAACCAGTAGTTCACAAAAGTTAGAGTGCATCAAAATGCCCTGGAGGGCTTGTTAAGAAATAGGTTACTGGCCCCACCCCCAGATATTCTAATTTAGTAAGTCTGCAGTGAGCCTTATAATTTGCATATCTAACCAGTTCCCAAGTCTAGCCCTAAGGGCAAATCCATGTTTTCACCTGTTTTGTAAGACCTGCAAACTAATAATGGTTTTTACAGATGAACCTTTGCAAATAAATCCATGATGAACTCCAATGAAATAAATTTCTATACTTCCGCTCCCCTCCCCTACAAAGAATTGTGTTTCTCATTAGTAGACCTGCATTACAAAAAGTTGTACCCAATATTAGAGCATGAATTTCATCAATAAAAACTTGGTGGAATTTTGTTTTCTTCCCTGTTATATAAGTACCCAGACAGTATCCTCAGTTTTGCCTCTTGGCCCACAAAACCTGAAATAGTTATTCTCTGTCCCTTTACAGGAAATATCTGCAAACCCCTAGTCTAGCTAATACTGCTATGCTGGGGATGACTTTAAGAACCCTTTAAACCATTTAACAAATGTTTATAAAATCTGCCTTTCACTGATGGAATAAAATTCCACTGGCACGGCCAGTCTTGGCTTGTCACACAATGTCAAGAAAGACAACACTCCTCAACTTGTATTGTTCACTCTAGGTAGGGAATCTCTGGAGTCTAGAAAAATGTGGCAATGCCTCAGCATTTGTCTAGAAGTGTGGAGAAAAAATTCCAAAAAGACATGGTGGTTAACCATCTGCACAATGCTAAGGGAAGTAAAATTTGTTCTGGCAGTTGTCTCACCTTTCTAAGCTGCTGCCATCCCATGTGCTTATGGGAGTTCTCTGACGGTTCAGTGTTCCCCAAATTCTGCTCTCTCTCTCGAGACCTTCCCCAATGCACCTGTGGCTAGTTCAATAATCATCTCCCCAGTAAGTGTTGGATAAGTAAGCTGAGTGTAAGTCATCTGTATTTATAACTCTGTGACTCAATTCAAATATTTGTGATGCATATGATTGCTTCCTTTGTCATAAAATATAGACGTGTCTGTTACAATATTATATGGAAATTAGTGTGCAGAAAAAATATTTTAAAAATCATGACACCCCCCCCCCGCCACTCTCCAGCTCTGTTATCAATAGCAGATTTTCAATATTAACACCTGCTCGAGGAAGGCATTCTGTTGTAGTTTGTCTTGAAGAAGGTATCACCTGACTTTTATCTACTAATGAACATTGGAATTCTCTCCAAGGAAAGCACCCTCATCTTGACCCTTCTAACCAATGCATGAGTCAGTTCAGGGCTTATTCCTTGTCTTCCTTGGGCTCAGGACTTGTGGAAAGCTGAATGATTTAACGACAGGATAAAGATTATTTTTGCTATCACGTCTAGTGTGTCCCATGGCAGAAAATTACCTCTTATTTTCCTTTTAAAATTGGGACCCTCTATTTGGAAGCTCTGGCTACTAGTAAAGTTTGGAGAGAAAGCAGTGGAATGCAGTGGTTAAGAGTTTTAGCACTACAGACCTACATCTGAGTTCTCACTTTGTCACTAACAGTGTGAGCTTGGACACAATGTTACCCTCTCTTCACACCATCCTCTCACATGGATCATGGTGTAAAAATTACTACTTGGAGGTGGTTGTAAGGATTAAAATAGATAATATGCAGAGTTTGTAGAACAATACATGGCATGTGGCTTAATGAGGGCTCCACGAATTTTAGCTTTGGTATTTCGCATACTCTGTTAACCAGAAGGTAACCATTTATACAGCTGTGCTCCCCACTAAACCCATTCATCCATCCATCCATCCCATTAATCATTCATTCATTTGAGAAATATTTTTGAAGGTCTTTTGTAAGCCACCAACCCTCTGGGATTTTGGGATACAATTGTGATCAAGCCAGATGAGCCTCCGGCCTTCTCAGAGCTACATTTTGGCAGACTATGAGCTCCTAAAAAGGAAATCCTGTCCCTGTATCTATCTCTGGAGCCTAGTGCAACCCTACACTTAGAGGAGAAGCTCAGCAAGTGTTTATTAAAGGATGACTGGGCAACTGACACTTCAGAAAAATGAGGAGGAAAGCCAGCTGTGCTTACTTACCCTTTGCTCTTATTGGGGAGGGGCCACTAATAAGAGCAGTATCTCTGCAATCTGCCGCCGGATCTAGACCAGAGCCGACCATCCTCAGAGTTCTGCACCAGGAACTCTCTTCCTAGGGAGCCCAGAAAGAAAATGGTGGCCCTGCAGAGATGCTTGTCAAGCAGACAATGGTCTTCATCTTAACTGCAGTATGAAATTCAGCACTAAATTCCAAGTGACAGCCACACAGAGGTGGTTTTCCTATATCAGTGTAATAAATGTTCTTTTCATTGCCATGGTATACCAGACAAACTGTTCAGCTATGAGTGAGTTCAGGGGAAGGAAATATAATGTTATGCTGCCATGCATACTGAAAGGCAGAGGAGCTTTCATCTTATGGAGCAATAAATTAAGAATGATCATGAAAATGTGCCAGATAATTCACATCAAACACCTTCTTGCAGTTACTTTATTACCTTAGATGATATTCATGATTGTTGTTTAATTTGTTTTTAATATAGATGCAGAGCTTTATGTAATTATTTTGTAACTGAGAAGAAATTAGAGGTCCAGGTACTTCTTTATTCAATTACCCAACTTTTAGAAGAATTCCATTATACAATTAACCCAGATTATTAACACAGACATGCACATTTTGTCTCTTTATTGCATGCAGGGATAACTATAAATCTAATCGATATCAATTTTAAGCTTCATGGCAAAGGCCATATTGCCATTTCTGCATGAGTCTAGCTAATGCTCATGGATCCATGGTCCCTGCTGGTAATTCACCAGTAGTCAGTCAGTAAATATTTCTTAAGAAGTTACTTGCATGAGGTGTGAAAATGGAGTTTCAGGGGTAGGTATAAAAAAATTACAGAGCTTTGTCCTTCATCTCTAGACACTTTTCATTTTGTTTGGAAAATAAGACATATTGGCATTATGAGAATTGACAACATAAGGCAATAAATGTTGAATGACAAGTGATAGTATCAAAAATAATTGCTATAGGAGTCTGCAGGAGACAGCAGTCTCTATAGTCATACTTGGTTGTGCAAGCCTTGCCCAATGAATGCTGCTCCTTTCACAAAAGGTTGTCTAATTGAATGGAAGGATGGTGGGGTAAGTATATTTCCTTATTGCTCAGAGTATTGACAGCCAGCAGCTTTGGCAACACTTGAGAGCCTGTTAGACATGCAGAATTGCAAGCATTGCCTAGGACTGACTGAGTCAGAATCTGCATTTTAATAAGATCCCCAGTGATTCATAGAGCATTAAAGTCTCAGAAGCACTGGTGTATCCTGCAGATTTGTAAGTCACTTTTTTTACCTGAGAAAAAATTAGACTTGTACTTGCTAATGTCATTCTTTTGCCAATAAAAAATAAGGTAAAGTAATTTTTAAAAATCACTCTTTCAACAAGCCTCTGTGTGTCCTCTGCGTACTAGAAACTTTGTTCTAGCCACCCCTTAAGTATATACAAGTGCCTCAATTCAGTAATTCTGCTGACTTTACACTGAAGGCTCTGAAGGCTGAAAGCCAAATAGATTTAGAAGACTCGGACATGTCTCCTTCATCAAGTAGCAAACCTGGGTCATTACAAGGAGTGGGATAAATGTGTTAGAAACTCCTGTGGCCAAAGGAGGATGCCCTGGGGAAGGTGGAACTCTAACATGGAAGACAGTGCTAGAGCAAATTTAATTTTGCATTTGGTTTTCCCATGTGCTAAAGACTGTATATCCAATGACCTACTTGACATTTCCACTTGTATGTCTAGCAGGCTTCTTATTAATAAACATCCAGAAAAGAATTCTTAACTTTCTCCCACAAACCTGTTTTTCTCTGGATCTTTCTCTTGATAAATGGCACTACCATCTGCCAAGTTAATAAGTCAAACCTTTAGAAAATAATTCTGAACTCTTCGATTGTCTTACCTACCACATATCATCCATGAGCATTTCACATCAATTGTACCTTCATACCAGGATCTTGGCTGTGTCCCCTCGGATCCTCTCTATGGGCACCATCGGCTGTCTCACCTGGAGGACTATGCTAGTCACATAAGTGGTTGGTCTTCCTGCTTCCATCCTTACTCTTGTTCAAGCTAATCTCCATACTGCAACCAGAATGGTTTTGGAAAAAATGTCAGTCTCTTCATGCCACTTCTCTTTAATGATTTTCTATTTACCTTCAAATAAAACTGAAACTGTCAGGCCCTGTTGATCTGGGTCTTGTTATCCCTTCCCCAGTTGCCCACTATGCTGCGCCAAACAGAACTTTTCATTATTCTTTCAACATCCTTGTCTCTTGCCTGCCTCAGGAACTTTACTTTTATTCCCTAGAATGGTCAAGAACTGTCTAGAACAGTCTTCCTGGCTCTTCACATGGCCCTCCTGTCCATTCAGGGCTCAGGGTAACTGTCCTGACTTAGGCCTTCCCTGAAGTTCAACTAGTAGGCAACCCCAGATCCTAATGGCAATCTCCAATCACATTTTTAATTTTTTTGGTTTTGCTTGTTTGATCCTGCTTCTCCAAATAGAATATGAACCCATTAAGGGCAAGTACCTGATCTCTTTTATCTATCTCCATTTCCCCAGCACATAGCATGTTCTATACAAATGTATGAATGAATGAAAGTGTGGTTCTCGATTTGAGTGGTTTGATTTTTTTCTTCTCTTTTTCAAAATAAATCTGAAATACTTTCTAAATCAATTACTAATCTTTGAGGAACTGTGTTATGTAGCTAACAGAGATTACTAACGCGGGCATACACATTCTGTCTCTGTACTTCATATAGGTACAACAGGGAGCCAATATATTTTGAGTGTAGCAGACAGGTGCCTCTGGCCAGCTGACTGCATGAAAAAAAAGGAGCATGTGGCTTGCACCCAGGGATATGTGCAGTATAGTCAAGCTTTGCTTCCAGGATCCACTCCAAACAGGACTGTGGCCACTTGGGTATAGATGAGCCTCCCTGAATGTATCTCTAAGGGTATAGCAAAGACGAGAGAGCCTTCTGAGTCTCTACACCCTCACAGCAAGTTTGATCAATCCCTGGATTCTACCTTCACAAAGGAAGTCGTTCCAGCTGCCTTACGTGATGTAGATTGTTGGGTCCTCTGAGCTCTAGGGAATTTAGCAACTTTTAAAAAATTATAAACAACCTGTTTCCATGTCTAACACAATACAAAAGAGACTGATTCTTGGTTTGGTAGAATAATAAGTCCTCCCAAAGTTGTACAGTCCACATCCCAATCTCCCCTCACTTCAAACCTGTGAATGTGATACCTTATAAGGCAGATATAGTTGAGTTAAAGACCTTGAGATGGGGAGATTATGCTGGATGATCTGAATGGGCACAATGGCATCACAAGAAAATGTGTAATGCAATACAATGGTCCTTTAAAAAATCAGAGAACAGGCCGGGTTCGGTGACTCAGTCTGTAATCCCAACACTTTGGGGGGCCGAGGCGAGTGGATTACCTGAGCCTGAGGGCTCCAGACCAGCCCAGGCAACTTGGCAAGACCTCGTCTCTATAATAAATAAAAAATTAGCTGGTCGTGGTTGTGGGTTCCTGTAGTTCTGGTTACTTGGAGGGCTGAGGAGGAAAGATTGCAGAGCCCAGCAGTACAACGGGAGTGGCCATGAGTGTGCCACGGCATTTCAGCCTGGGTGACAGAGTGAGACTCCAACTCAAAAAAAAAAAAAAATCAAAGAACGAGAGGTAATGACAAAAGCAGAGTGTCAGAGTCAGACAGACTTGAAGAAACTCTGCTGGGGCTTTAAAAATAGCCGGGCATGGTGGCTCAAGCCTATAATCCCAGTACTTTGGGAGCCCAAGGTAAGAGGATTGCCTGAGCCCGCAGGTTCAAGGCCGGCCTGAGCAACTTGGTGAGACCTTGTCTCTACAATAAATCAAAAAATTAGCTGGGCATGGTAGTGCATGCCTGTAGTTCCGGCTACTTGGAAGGCTGAGGCGAAGGGATCGCCTGAGCCCACCAGGTCAAGGCTGCAGTGGCTGGGAGCATGCTACTGCACTCCAGCCTGGGTGACAGAGTGAGATTCCAACTCAAAAAAAGAAAAAGAAATAAAATAAAAGGGAGGAAGCCATAAGCCAAGGAGAGTGGCAGGTTTTAGAAGCTGGAAAAGGCAAGGCAACAGATTCTCTCCCAGAGCCCCCATAAGGAACCATCCCTACCAACAATACCTTGACCTGAGCCCAATGAGATTGATTTCAGGCTTCTAATCTCCAGATCTGTAGGATAATAACTGATACATTTGTTACAACAACAATAGGAAACTAATAGAGTGAGAGTGGATGGTAAATATAAATCCCATCTTAGTTTTCATTTTCACTTATGAAGTAATGTCGGTCTTTTAAAATCTTCCATGTGGTCCTAATAGAGATCGTAAAAGCCCAAGCATTTTACTCAAAATTGAGCTGTCTCTCCTCAATTAGAACCCCTCACTCTATTTTACACACCACCCTCACATCTTCATAAACTAGCTATCCAGCCCACTGCAGATTCCAAATAACAAATGGGGGATTATTGGAACAAAAATAATGAAAGTAACAAGAGGTGACAACTAATGGCTGGATTTTGAGAAGATAGAAAACTCCTTAAAAGAATGTAAAAGTAGACCCTTGGTGGGGACCCATGCTCAGGAATGTGACAACCACTGGAAGTATCATCGATTTACATCACAGCACATTGCTAATTGTTTGAATAGTGATCCTGAGATGTGGAAACAAAGGTTAAATCATACAAAATAAACCTCACTAGATGTAGGGAGATGTGCCCTACATTTAAGAGAACTATCCATCTAAAGAAGTTAAAATAAAAATGATTTGATGCTTAAAGGTGGATAATTTTCAGGAAAGGTTTGTCTCTAATGATACTTATTAGTGTGGCATTTCCGTGGGCATCTATATCTTCTCATAAAAAATGACTGTCGGATGTGGTTTTCTAGAAGATAATGAAGGATCCCTCCACGGCACTTGATTCCTATATTCTTCCTGGAAATTGGTGTGAAGTGATAGATGGACAGTTGATTGCAGCTAGAAAAAATCGCTCCTGTCTGCCTACCATCCCATGAGAATAGCTGTTGGTTGAAAGAGGAATTCTCATCAAGCTTCGGATCTAAGTGCTTACAATACAATTAAAGTTGTAGTTGACATTTAAACATTTTTCATTTTTAACCACTCTGTGAGCATTAACTAATTAAGTCTCATCAGGTGTTGATGTGAAAGAATTACCTTCAGTATTCTGCAAGATGAAAATAGTTCACGTGATACTTCTGAAAGTTCACCTAATGATGGGAAGGAGACAACGTGTCTCCTGCCGTGCCCGCTGCAGTGTTTAAAAGCAGTGGTTCTCAAGAGGGACCTGGTGCTATTGAAAGACACCTATCTATCCAACCATACAAATAATGTTGATGAATACTGGTTCTTGCCATCCATGTAACATTGAGTGCACACTCGTGTAATGTGCTAGACACATGTATGGCATATATCTTTAGTCTTCTCCTTAGCTGCTTCTACTCTTAGGTCAAGATTTATCGTTTTCCATCTGGACTAAGGAAGTAGCCTCCTGATAGATCTGTTTTCTCCCTTGCCCCCTCAACAATTTTTTTTGTCACAGCATCCAGAATGACTTTGTAAAAACTTATATCAGAACAATGCTACTCCTCTGCTTAAATCCCTCCATGATTTCACACTACCCTTACTATAAAGTTCTGTCTTCTTACCTTGACTTCTGTTATGAACTGATTATGCCTCCCTAAAATTCCTATGTTAAAACCTAAACCCTATTGTGAAAGTATTAGGAGATGGGACCTTTGGGAGGAGGGGGCGATTAGGGCATGAGAGTGGAGCTTTCAAGAACAGGATTAGTGCCTTCATGAAGAGTCCAGAGAGCTTCCTTGCTTTCCTTTCTACCATGTGCTAAAGCAACGAGGAGACACCAGTCTACAAACTGGAAGAGGGTCCTCTCCAGATCCCAGCCAGCTGGCACCCTGATCTTTGTGAGAAATAAATGTTTCTTGTTTAAAAGGCACCCAGTCTATAGCACTTTTGCGGGGGACCAGCCCCCGCGGAGAGATTTAGAGTGTCCCTGGAAAGGTGTGGTGGCGTCGGTGATTATTCCTGGGGAACAAAGAGACTGGACCCCTGTCTCGTGCAGGGGCTAATTCTGAGGCTAGACTCCCGTCTAGTGCAGGAGCCAATACACTGGACT
>CAUYQG010134344.1:0-17647 GCA_963574415.1 Tarsius wallacei | reverse complement strand
TGCAGTGGCCGCTCCCGGCCACCGCAGCCTCGACCTGCTGGGCTCCGGCGATCCTTCCGCCTCAGCCTTCCAAGTAGCTGGAACTACAGGCATGCGCTACCACGCCCAGCTAATTTTTTTGATTTATTGTAGAGATGAGGTCTCACCAAGTTGCCCAGGCGGGTCTCGAACCCGCGGGCTCAGGCAATCCACTCACCTCAGCCTCTCAAAGTGCTGGGATTACAGGCTGAGCCACCGAGCCCAGCTGGTTCTATTCATCTTATTTCACATTTCAAATAACTAGATTTTTTTCTTGTTGATAATATCTATGATATTTTTGTCTTCTATTGTGGCTTTGCCTTAGTAATCTGAATTTTTCTACTGAATTTATGATTTAATTATTCTTGCATTTCCAGCTCCCTTAAGTATGATGTTAGGCTATTTACTTGTGATCCCTCTATTTTCTTGATATGTGTGTATAATGTTATAAACTTCCTTCTCAACATCACTTTCATGGTATCCCACAGGTTTTGATATATTGTGTCTTTGTTTTCATTTGTTTCCAGGACTCTTTTTATTTCTGTCTTCATTTCTGCATTGAACCAAAGGTCATTCAGAACCATGTTGTTTAGTTTCTATGTATTTGTGTGTTTTGGGGAGTTCTCATTGGTGATGATATTTATTTTTATTCCACTGTGGTCTGAGAAGATTCTTGGTATTATTTCAACTTTTTGAAGTTTGTTTTTGCTTGATTTATGCCCAAGAATGTGTTAAGTCTTGAAGCATGTTATATGTGCTGATGAATAGAATGTTCACTTTGTGGTTTGTTGGGTGAAGTGCTCTGTAGATGTCTATTAAATCCAATTGGCTAACTGTTGAGTTAATATTCTGGATCTTCTTGTTTGCTTTTTTCCTTGATGATCTGTCTAGAACTATTATTGGGGTATTAAAGATTCTGAATATACTTATATGGGTATCTCTGTCCTCTCTATGGGTATCTCTGTCCTCTCTAAGTTTATGTGGCAATTGTTCTTATAAATATGGATGTTACTGTGTTGGATGCAAATATATTTAAAATGAATATTGCTGGTGGAATGAGACTTTTATTATTATGTAGTGTCCTTCTGTTTCCTTTTTAACTTTAATTGATTTGAAGTCTTTTTTGCCTGACATAAAAATAGCTACCCCTCCTTTTTGTTTTCCATTTGCCTGGATGATCTTTATCCATCCCCTTACTTTGAGACGGTGGGTGTCCTTTACAGTGAGATGGGTTTCCTGGAGGCTGCAGAATATTGGATCATGTTTCTTTCTCTTTCTCTTGTTTGCTATTCTATGCCTTTACAGCAGTGCATTCACATTAAGTTAATTATTGATCTGTGAAAGTTTATCTCTGTTATAATGCTCTTAAGAAATTTATTTGCTTCTTTCTTCTTTATTTATTAGATTTTTGTAGATGATCTGTGTGGTTTGTTAACTCTGTGCTTGCCTGTGCTTTTTCAATGGGTGGAACTATTCTTTTGTTTCTGTGCTCAGAACTTTCTTAAGCATCACCTGAAGGGCTAGTATGGAAGTGATGTATTCTTTTAAGGACTGAATCTCTGGGAATGATTTTAATTCTTCATCACTGATGAAACTTAGCTTGATAGGGTAGGAAATTCTTGGCTGGAATTGCTTGTCCTTAAGAATGTTAAAGATGGGACTCGAGTCCTTTCTGGCTTGCAGGATTTCTGCAGAAAAGTCTGCTGCCATTCTGATGGGTCTTCCTCAGTAGGTGGTCTGTCCCCTCTCTCTAGCTGCCTTTAGTATTTTTAGGATATTTTTCTTTTATGCAAACCCTGTAGAGATGGATTACTATGTATCTTGTTATGGTCTCATGAAATATCTTGCAAAAATTATTTGAATCCTTGCATTTGAATGGCTGACTCTCTAGCAAGATATGGGAAATGTTCTTGTGTGACCTCTTGGAAGGCTTGATCCAGCATGTTCTCAGTTTCCCCTTCTATTTCAGGGATGCCAATCAATCATAGAGTTGCTCTCTTTACATAATCCCACACCTCTTGTAGGCTTTACTCCCTCTTTTTTGAGACTTTTCTCCTTTTTTTGTCAGACTGGGTTATTTCAATATTTTGATCTTCAAGCTCTGAGATTCTTTCCTCTGCCTGGTCAATTCTGCTACCTACATCTGTCATTGAGCTTTGAAATTCCAGGAAGGAATTATTCATTTCCAGGATTTCAGATTGGACCTTTCTTTTATTGGTCAGCTCAACTTTTATTTCCTCCACTGCTTTTGTTGCCTAGATGACATTTGCTTTCAACTTCTTGTGGTTTTCCTTAGCTGTTTCAGCCATCCATTGTCTGAATTCTGTGATGCCTCTGAGAATTTGAGGATTGCCAGTGTTTTTACTGGTTCTTCCTCATCTGTGTGTACCAACTTTTCTCTTTTTATTATTTTTTAGTTTTTTTTTGTTTGTTTTGTAGTTAGATACAGTCTACCTGCCTTAGGGCCTTCCCTGCAGTTCAAAATAGTTTGCACACACCAGAGAGAGGGGGCAGCTACTCCAGCTCTACCACTCTTGCTAGACAGTGCTCAGAACTCAAAGTAACTCTCTGCTGAATAGTTTTTCCCATGGTCTGGCTGGCCATATTGCTTTCTGACCTCCAGTTGCAAACTCTTTGTGGGGATTCAGAGGGGGGATGGGTCCCCTGTCTTCCACAGCAGCACTGTTGGAGTGGCAGCACCATCTGCAACCCAGAAGAGCTTCTGCCAAAAAACAAGATTGTTAGTTGTCTTTCACAACTCCCTCTCCCCTGCCAAAGGCCACACTCAGAACTTAACAGCAGCAGAGTCCCTGCCATGGTGGGACATGTCCTTGTGGTAAGTGAGCATGGCAGGTGAACCTTTCTGGTCCAAGGGCTGGCTGCCAGACACTGGTGGCAGGTACTGAGTGAGTGCAGCTAGCAGGTGAACTTTTCCAGAGAGGAACTGGCCTCCACGCTGCTGGCAGGGAACGTGCTCTCAGAGAGTGACTGGCAGTAAGCTTTCTGAACTTGGGTGAGTTCCCAGTTCCATGGGGCTCTGGAAGCACCCACTGTGTCCTAACCAGGCTCACTTCCACTGGGACTAAAGATCCATGCATTGCAAGGGGAGGGGAACTGTCACAGACCATGTCTGGAGCACTTACCACACCCTCTCTCGCATACAAGGCAGAACTACAAATCCGATGTGAGCCTGGTGCCTGGTGAGGCTGAGGACTCCAGCTCCAACACTGGTACTTTCTCTCTCTCTCTTCTTTGATCCCTATCCTCCATCTATGCCTGCTGAAGCTGCTTGGGGTTACCAGCTGCTGGGACTGTCATCCTGTTTTGCTCTGCAAGAAAAGTGGCACTTGACTATTTTCAGGTGACCATCTTAGATCTCCTGCAATAAATCTTCACAAGCAATTTTTTCAAATTAAAAAAAAATTACAAGTAGCTTGTCTTAAAGTTGATTTGGTCACTTTGTAAGACATCATTCTTATCTAAAACATTTTCATGAAATCCCAAATATTTAACTGCTAAGAAGAAAAGATAAATTATATTGCTATAATACTTACTATGTCTCTATTGGAATAAAACTATCATTTCCATTTCTCTACTGAAATTAAAAAATAATTAGATTCAGGTATGAACAGCAAAACTGCTCTTTATATTATATGTAGCTGTTTCATCATATTACTTAGAAATAGAATTGCATAAATTACAATAAACAAAATCACAGATTTTGAAAAAAAATAGTTTTTACATAGTGTGATGATGTTTGCTGAAAAAGGCACAAATGAAAACTGCGGCCTACTTCATGCATGGCACATTTAATCGAAAATAAACATAACCTTCATTTACACTGTTCAGATGTTTAAAAAAAAATGCATACAATTGAAGTTGAAAGCTTCTTACTAGTTAATACAATTGACTTCTTCCTAACAAACTCTTTCAACAATGTGTCAGATTGTAGATTTCTACCAAGAGAAACCTTGAGAAGAAGATACTTCACACTTACAAGAGGATTACTCCAAAACAAAACAGAGAAGCAACTTTCCTTATCTTTTTTCTTAGAGCCTATAGAACATCTTAAAATAGCATTTGCTATGCCAGCAATTCAACATATATAGGTTGAAATGTTCCTCTGTCTTTAGTTTCTAGTGAAAATAATTTAACACAACATTTTAATATTCTTTTTAGTGACTGATCCAAATAGCAGTGGTCATAATGTTATATCTGTTTTTAAAATTATATTTTAGGTAAGATCATGTGTTCCAATCATAGTGGATGGCACAGAATTTCCATCTCAATGAGTCAGCTTCATTTTGTAGATCCAAAGCTGACTATTACCTTAAAAATTCTCTGCCACTTCACTGGCCTGAATGGTCCCAAGAAACAACTTTAGTGATAGCAGAAACTTCTATTTTTTGGAGGGCCTTGATAAAGTAATAAAGAAGCTTTGGCTTTCTGTTGGTAATTGGCATGACTTTTTGAACATAGGGACATAAGAGTTCCATGTTTCTGAAACCCTCAACTTGTTCTTATTATCTCCTGGTTGTGTTCCTTGAGAAATGTGAAGCTCCACTCTGATCAGAATGTCATGAAGAGCTAGCTGGTATCTAAACAAAGAATAGTTCACTAGCATTGATCATTATATACTGATCACAAGATTGTCTGCATTACTTAAGAGGCCATATCTGAACAAAATGCATGGCCTATTGAAATACTGCATCTGGATCAACTTCCTCTAGAACATGCTAATGATCTTCACATCAGATACAGCAAAATTACAGAAATTTCCACGACTTCCTTAGGAAGCTGAAATAAGCAGCTGGATATAGAGTACTAAGTGTTAACTATGTGATACATCTGATACATCTCTACAGTGCACAGCTCTCATGTACCTTATTATACAAGCATTGTAAAACCAAATCAAGATATCATCAAATCCACAGACTAATGGATTCCCACACATTTGTCAGCTTTACTCAAACAGGATTTGGATGTCTGCATATTCAAACATGGCAGATTCTCACAGAGTCCCACCATTCCTGCTGATAAAGCATCTGTGAGTATTTCATAGACTACTTCAATGTTGACAAGACCCTATCTCCAGAGACAGGTTGTTCACTGAAACTGATGTGTCTATTCTTGGAACACCGAGTTTTAGCCATATATTCAGTTCTGAATGCTTTTTCCACATCAGACAGTTGATCTTCAACAGTAGTTGCTTTCACCCATTAAAATTAGAAACACTTTGCTATCATAACTTACATCAAAGGCAGATTGGCCGAGTCTGCTGGATGCCAAATCCCTGCAGCCAATAACCATCCTATGCCTCCTCTACTCACACATTGTGGGATACTTCTGACACTTTGAGGAGACTGATGGGCTTCTCATGTGGATAGTAGAAAATGTCAAAAGTGAGGAAGATGGCATTTAGTCTTTTTGAATAGTCATGACACTAATGCACTGGGGTGGGCAAGGAACAGAGATTTGTAGCTAGGAAGAGTAAAAAGCACAATCTTAAAATTTGTGCTGGTGTTGATACTGGTGATGCTGGGACTGCCTGATCAATGTAGTCAGAGGAAGTGAAGATGAATGGCTGAATGGTATAGAGACACTGATTGTAGCAAGGACTGAACCTGGCAAAGTACAAATCAGTATTCAGAGGCTATTTTGCTTGATGGATCTGCAATTCCTACTATTCCTGCTAGAGGAGGCAGTAGGGATTGATTCCTTAGATCCCTCCAGCCAGAGTGGTCCCCCTAAAAAAGCCTGTGAGAACACTATATCCTTTTCTGTGGAAGCTGGTGGAGAAAATGGTATCTTCCAAAAAGTGATTGAAGAAATGCTATGCTTATGAAAAAAGGGACAAGATGAGAATATCTCTTCTCAGAAAACAACTGGATGGGGATTCCCTGTGCCAGTTGGGCCCAAGCCCAGGTGGTTCTACTGTGGGTAGTACATTAGGGCAGAAGCATTGAGAAATAAGACAGTGCTATGAGGACAAGGACAGTCTCTCCCTACCATGTCCAGCCTCTGTGCCACCCACTTACAGAGGAAGAACCTCAGTGCTGGGACCAAAAACCCTTCAACTTCCGAGACCCCATCTAGAAAAATTTTAGGTGGCTGTTTTTTTCCTTTATCATTTTAAAAAGTCAATTTTCTTTTGTCTCCTATTATTTTTGTTAAAATATCAGCAGCCAGTCTTATTGGTCATTAAAGATGATGGCCATTTTCAAGATTTCCTCTTGCTTTCTGGTTTTCTGTTTTACTAAAATGCAGTTAGATTTGGTTTTCTTGAAGGCATCCTGTTAGTATTTGTAGAGCTTCTTGACTCTGCAATTTGATTTTTTAACTCAGTTTTTAAAATGTTTTTTGCCACTCTTTTCAATATTGCCTCTGTCCTACTTTTTCTCTTCTCTCTTTTTTTTGTTGAATTCCAATTACCTATATGTCATAACTTTTCTCTATGATCCAAACATCTCTTATACATTTGTCTTTTATCTTTTTTCCTGACCTTTCTTCAGTTTGAACTGACCAGTTTTCCACTTTATTAACCATCTTTCTGCAGTATCTATTTAGCTAAAGTTTTATCCGTTGAGTTCTTTTTTGAAATTATTATATTTTTCAATTTAGGATTTCCATTTTTTACTTTTTAATGGATTCAATTTCCCAGGAGAAGTTCTCTAGTTTTTTTCCAAAGATATATTTTCTTGAACAGATTTGTTCTTCTAAAATTCATGTTTGAAAATTGTAATATAGCCGGGCTCGGTGGCTCAGCCTGTAATCCCGTGCTTTGGGAGGCTGAGGTGAGTGGATTGCCTGAGCCTGAGGGTTCAAGACCCGCCCGGGCAACTTGGTGAGACCTCATCCCTACAATAAATCAAAAACTAGCCGGGCATGGTAGCGCACGCCTGTAGTTCCAGCTACTTGGAAGGCTGAAGTGGAAGGATCGCTGGAACCCAGCAGGTGGAGGTTGCGGTGGCCAGGAGCGGCCAATTCGCTCCAGTCTGGGTGACAGAGTGAGACTCCAACTCAAAAAAAAAGAAAAAAGAAAATTGTAATATATGGTCACATTTCCAATGACGTCTATTTTTAATAATTTTTTAATGTTTTTGTTAATTGACACTGCTGATATGTCTGTAATTATGCTGACTTAATGATTATTGCTTACACAATTTTTTATTTTATGAGTACATTTTCTGATTTCAGGAAAAATTTAGTTGGTCTGGCATTCTGTTTGAGTAGGAGCAGATTACCAACAAATGGGTTAAAGATGTATTTCAACACTTGTGTAGACTGAGCCTGTTTGCCTTTGCTTCTGTGGTATGGTGCTTCAGACACCTTGGCTGAAGATCTGGGTTGTGTTCCAGGTACCTTATTCTTAAGATATCTCCCTAGCACTATGTTACTAATGCTTTCCTAAATTTTTTTTAACCTCTGCTTCTTCAGTCTTGGTTTCTGTTTACTTATCACATGCAGCCCAGGGATTGGGAAACACCTCCAAGAAGAGGAGCAAAAAGTTTTTTGCTCACTTCTTTATAGGTCTGACTTCTCTGTGATCTGAGCCCTTCAGTTTCCGGTTCATCTCCATTTTTTGCCTACCTATCCTCTTCAGGCTTCTAAAAGCACTGAACCACTGATAAGCCTGCACTACTTACATGTATGTCCTACAAATACCTTGGGTAGAAAATTAATGAAAAATGTTGGATTTGCCTTAATATGGTTTCCTATCTCCACAACTTAACCCCTCTAGTCCTGTATGCCATTCTAGCTTTTCTAATGCTTCCTAGTAGCTATTAGATTTCTATTTAATACAGCTTCTATAGTTAGTCTCAGAAGGAGGATTTGTCTCTCATAATTCAGACTATCACAGATGGAAGGCTAAGACAAAGATGCACTTATTCATGTTGTATTTTGGGGGCACGTCCAGGATGTGTTGTTAAGGTGGGACAGAGTAGGAGGCTATTTTGTTTACTAATATGCAAGACAAAGAAATAAGGAGATTCATGATTTTTAATACAAATATTTATTGAGGGACTATTACGGACTGAGCTCTCCTCTAAATGCTGGAAATACAAAAATGAAAAAAGCAGGCAAATATCTCCACTAACGTAACTTATACTCTAGTGAAATAGGACAGTTACAGTAGAAATAGTAAAACAAGTCAGATTTTAGTAACTTTTAAAAGAAATTTTGTAAACTGATTACAAATTTATGGTACTAGACTAAATATATTACCTATAAGAATAAATAAGAAAAACCTACAAACACCCAGTCATGTGTTTTCATGGGTGTCTGTCAAGTGGTCACACAACCTTTGGAATCACAGTATTATTAGTATTTGATTTCTAAATTTTTCTTGCTTACTTAAATATAGTATATGCTGTTTGAATTTTGGTTATTGGGCTCAACCTGCTTAGACTAGGTGTATTTTGCCATTGAAATGGATTCATACTTCAATTTGCCTTCAATTCTGCTTTTGCTATCTAGACAAATTTCTGGTCATCTAAGTTTATTCTCGAAGCATTGAAACTTGGCTTTGCTGTCATCTCAAGAAGTCTGTAACTACCATGTAATTTATGATGCAGAAGATATTTACGACAGCAATTCTCAAGTTGAAATTTATGAACATTTGAGTGTCCATCCAATGTGCTTTATGTGGTTCTTAGTCCCATGAAATATGAAGACAATATTTTTGTTTATATGCATGTGTTAATATATATATTTTTTGGAGAGTAAAGGGCCTGTATTTTCCATAAGTTAGGTATAAAAGTTATTTATGAAAGTAACCTAGGAGTCTTTCGTGATATCTCCTTCACCCAAATCTAACCAATCACCAATCATTTTAAATTCTAAGTCTGAGTAGCTTGCAGATCTACCCACTTTTCTACATCTCTGATGCCATTACCTAAGTCTAAGTCACTCTTACTACACCTCTAGAAAACTATAGTAGACATGTTGTGCTTCTTGACCCCCACTCGCTAACAAACCATCAAGTTTTTTTAAACACAAAATTACCATGCTGCTTGCTTCCCTCCTTGAACATTTTCAGTAGTAGCTCACGCCACTTTTAAAAAAATGCCTTCAGTATAATGTAAACTTAAAATAATATGATGCTAAACCCTTAGCACTGGCCAGCAGTCCTGCTAGTCAAACTATAAAACTCTTTGGCTAAGAAAACATCCTCTGGAACCACTTCAAATCCTAGCTCTCCTGCTTACTAACTATGTAATTTTGGGCAAGTTATTTAACTCTCTGTGCCAAGTTCCTTCTTCTATACAATGAGGACAAAATGTATACTCATGATGGGGTTATTGTGACAATTAAATGAGCTAAAATAATATTAGATTTAGAACAGTGCCTAGAAAGTCCAGTAATCATCTTAATAGGTATTAAATTTTGTGTGATAAAACTCTTACCTTTATCCCCACATTTACTGCAACATATTATCCCAACTCCCCCACATACAAACTATGCTTTAACTCTAGCCTTACTGCAGGAACACCCTGAGTTCATTATTCCATGTGGTCTTTACATCTACTGTTTTATAAGGTTTTTGCACTTACTGTTTCTGCTTTTGCTTCCAGAATTTGGCTTTGCAATCTGGTTTCAGACAAGTTAAGTCTATTTATGAATTGCTCTCATCATGATTCTTTACAAAGTTGTGATTATAATTATTTCAAAAATATATTTTAAAATTTGACCTGTCCTTAGATTGAATGATCCACAGTGGGATTTTTGAACAGATTGTATTAATTTCTGTCATCAATATCTACAGAAAATGTACAGTACATATTAGCAACCCAATATTTTAATTAAATTATTATACTAAAAGAATAAAGATCCTGAACCCCTATAGTATTAAAAATATACTTATGTAGGAGAATGTGAAATAGTAGGAGAAATCTGATAATTATTAATTTGGGAAAATTGTGCTTGAGGTTTGCTAGGGCAACTGTGAATTGCTCAGGAGAAATGAGACATTTTTTAATGTAAAGACAATTCTAACAGTAAGTTCTAGAAATAGAAAACTGAATAACTTGGATTGATACCAAGGCAAATCTAGCTAAAATAAACATCAAGCAAAATTTTGTCAAGTATGAACTGTACCTAATATGGGTATTTTGTTTAACATGGTTAAAAGAATGATTTTTCCCCATGGGACATCCTTGGAGAATCCTTTGTTTAGTCAATCTTTTCTTATGTGTTTCGCTCGCTACCTGCCAGCACTCCACAAAGATAGTTTTAACCATGCTAAGCCAATTTTTCTCCCCCAAAGAGGCTCAAAACCATAAAGAAACCACAACTAGGCATGTATGTCTTTCAAGTTGAAGGTTTGCCAAAGAAAAATATTCAGGCCAAATCAAACTTGAAACGCTAATGCTTTCACACTTAAAACACTGCAGTTTCACGGTATTGCAGCATCCAGAAAAACCACACCATTAGAAAAAAATTTGACACTTCATAATGTTAAAAGATAAATAAATGAAACATAACATTTTGATTAAAAAAGAAATCAAATAGAATAAAGGTACCATTGCCATCTTAGTAATTTTTTAAATTTTAAACTTTTAAACACATTCTAAGTAAAAATAAGATGTGAAACATAATGTGTAGAATCAAATGAATATTAAAATAGTAAAGCCAGAGTTGCATATATACATGAAATATTATAAAAGTTCTTTAAGGGAAGCATGATTCAAAGTTAAAAATAAAAACTTATTTTGTGAATTTCAAGTATGACACACAGTTAAACTTTCTGCAGCCTGTTGTTGCTTAATGGTCAACAAGGACTACCCTAATTTTAACATTTTATTTTATTGAAGACTTTTTAAGATTAATTTTAGGTCCACAGCTCATTTGAGAGGAAAGTACAAAGATATCCTGTACATACCCTGCACCTACACATGCACAGCCTCCCACTGAAGTGGTACATTTGTTATAAATTGTGCACCCACATTGACACATCATTATTACTCAAAGTCCTTAGTTTACATTAGGATCCACTCTTGGTGTTACATGTTCTGTGGGTTCAGACAAATGTCAAGTGACATGTATCTACCATTATAGTTTCATACAGAGTATTTTTACTGCCCTATAAATCCTCTGTGTTCTACCTATTCAGCCTTCCTTGCCCACCCAACCCCTGGCAACCACTGATTTTTTTTTCACTGCCTCCATAGTGTTTTTCTTTTCTATAATATCATACATTTGGAATCATATAGTATGTAGACTGGCTTCTTTCACTGAGTAATATGCATTTAAATTTCCTCCATGTCTTTTCATGACCCGATAGCTCATTTCTTTACTGCTGAATAATATTCCCATTGTCTGGATGTGACATAGTTTATTTAGCCATTCACCTACTGAAAAACAACTTGTTTGTTTCCAAGTTTTGGCTATTATGAACAAGGCTTCTATAAACATCTGTGTGCAGATTTTGAGGGTATACATAAGTTTTCATCTCCTTTGAGTAAATACCAAGGAATGTAATTGCTGGATCATATAGTAAGAGGATATTTAATTTTCTAGGAAATGCCAAACTATCTCCCAAAGTGATTATGCCATTTTGTATTCCCACTAGTAATGAATGGGAGTTCCTGTTGCTCCACATCTTCACTAGCATTTAGTGTTGTCAGTGCTCCACATGTTGGCTATTTAAATAAATAAATGGTGGGACTACTCCAGAAAAGATATTTATAGAGATTATATGCCTTCCTTCTTCTCCAGCAAATAGATTTAAAACTAAAAACGACATATATGCCAACATATTCTTTTCATTGTTGTGTTTCTTTTAACAGTAACTTTATCATAAAAAATATGCTATTGGAATCTTGGTTTAAGTGCTTATACTCTGCTAGGTAATCACCTCTAGAAATTGATCTCACTAATTTTTATGTTTATTATTTTTTATGTTTAGTTATGCTATATAAATCAATTTTACAAACCAATGTTTTTTTAACTTTGAAATTGTTTCCTTCAAAGATCCATTATAATATTTTTGTATATGTTAAACTTTAGCATTATCATTTTTAAATGAATTCTATATCATATATTATGATGACTTACATCTTAATTTTGCTTAGACTTAAAATATTTTTTAAATGTCTAGTTACTTCACATGCATTAGCTCATTTCTTCTTTAAAACAACACTCACATATATTATTTAAGTACTATTATTATTATTATTATTATTATTATTATTATTATTATTATTATTTGAGTTGGAGTCTCACTCTGTCACCCAGACTGGAGTGCAGTGGCTGCTCCTGGCCACTGCAGCCTCGACCTGTTGGGCTCTGGCGATCCTTCTGCCTCAGCCTTCCAAGTAGCTGGAACTATAGGCGTGCGCTACCACACCTAGCTAATTTTTTTTTTTAATTTATTGTAGAGATGAGGTCTCACCAAGTTGCCCAGGCGGGTCTTGAACCCTCAGGTTCAGGCAATCTACTCACATCAGCCTCCCAAAGCGTGGGATTGCAGGCTGAGCCACCGAGCCCAGCTTAAGTACTATTATTGAATCTATTTTACAGATGACAAAACAAAAACAAGCACTGAATAAATTGCTGAAAGTTAACACAGCTTTCAAGTGACAGAACTGAAATTTGAACAACAAGCCTGATTTTATGTGCTTGATCACAAATAGGCTGTCTAGGCTTTCTTACCATCTGTTTCCCTCTCAATCTAAACCAATCTGGCTTTTATTACAGTGAAACCCTATTTTGTTAGGGTCACCAAGTCCTTCTAAATTGCCGAATTTCTCCTATGTCTCTCTGTGCTTATCATGTTTTACTTCTTTGCCATAATTAGCATTATTATCTACTTCCTTGTTTAAACTCTCTTTCATGAAAAGTTTTTACTCTCTTTTTCCTTCTTAGAATTCTGGCCACTTTTAAAAATTATTTTAACCCTACATATTCTTCTACCTCCATCAATCTCTCAGTTTTATTTCGATTTCTTTTGTTTTGTCTTAATTCAGTTCTCAGCTTTTACCTCATTACTTAAATTTCATCTAAATGATGATTTCTACATGAATATTTTCTGGAAATTTACATCTGGATATCCTTAGACAACTAAAACTCAACCTAGTTAAATTAATTCTCCATTTTTTTCTCTCTTGAAATGGTTTCTCATTCTTTTATTACTTGTCCCAGTACACCATTATTATTGAAAGAGTCAACCTTGAATTTTCTTCATTTATTCTTCACACTGAATCAGTCACCATGGCCAGCTCCTTCACATAATGTCCACTGCCACTTCCTTAGTCGAAGCCTTATAACTTCTTACCAGGATTATTGCTATAACCTGCTGATAAGTCTCCAACTTCTCCATCACCACTCCCCTCTACCCATAACACATAAACAAAATCATTACAAAACAGTCCCCAACTTAAAATCCTTAAATGCCTTTTTCTCATGCCCAAATTCCTCTAGGTTATAAAATTCCTTGGCTGAGAAGTCAACCTGACATAACTCTGCCTCACTTTTTCAGCATCACATCTTTTCCCTCTATATGTTACCAATGAATCTTTCCCATGGAGCCTAGTCTGATTATTTACAGATTCCATATTTGAGAATCCACCTATACACTAAAATTTATTTGTAGCCTCCAAATCAGTATTCACAAAGCTTTCATAGTTATTTGTGGACATTCACAGAGAGGCAGAAAAACTGAGTTGCCCAAGGTGCTAGTTTCCAGCAGTTGTTAACCAAGGAGTTACTCTGCTTCCAATGTTCCAGTTCTCATACTGCAAACAGTGTCATTTTTGTGGTCTATTTAATGCCATATTTTTTACATTCTTGTGCTTTTTGTTGATGGTTACACTGTTTCAAATGGTCCCCAATGTAGTGCTTCAATGCTGTCTAGTGTTCCTGAGTGCAAGATAGTTGTAATATGCCATACAGAGAAAATATTTGTGTTACATAAGCTTTCTTCAGTCAGGAGTTACAGTGTGGCTGGCCATGAGCTCAATGTTAATAAGTTAACAATAAATACAAAATAAGGTGTCTTCAAACAGAATTATCCATAAATAAGGTTATGTAATTTGAAACTGAATTCATTAATGCTATTGTTTTTGTAACAAAGAATAAATCAAGTAAGAAACTATGTCAATGTTGTTAGGAATTAAGTTTTCAGCATAAGAAAAAAGAGATATAAAATCAAATCAAATGAGTTAAGAAACGTTATGTGCCTCCTGATGAGATGTAACAGGAAATACATAGTGCTGTCAAAATACTTAGTGTTGGTTGCATCCTATGTATTGCAAAAAGGAAAAAAAAGGCACTCAAGGACATTGTGCCATCTTTGTAACACTGGCTACTTCTATTCTCCAACTCCAAGCTTAAGTATCATAGATCTAAAATGATAGCTGAAAACAATGTTCATTATAAATTAAGAACATGTTCCTTTCATATCTATTGACTTCATTCATATTTTAAGTGGACACCAAATCTATAATTCAATTAAATTAAAATTTTCAAATCTCATTATATGTTGCCCACTTCTAAAATTTTCTTGTGATAAAAATGTGTCTCATAAATTCAAATTGATTCATCTGGATGACTCTTTTTTAATAGATTAAAAACTCATATTTTCTTTTAGAAGAAATTATCTTTCTCCACTTACATCTAATCCCTATTGAACCAGGTATTATTTTAGCTTCAACCTTACTTAAATATTATTTACATAAAAAATTCACTTTGAGATTACAGGAAAATTTATAATTTTGTATCTACAAAAGAATGATTATATAACATTATATGTCTATTGAAAATTTCTTATGAATCATTTAATCTTCGTCTTTTGAAATTTGGTGTCTCCAAATAAAATTCACACTGCTCTTCTATTACTAGCTGTTTTGAATTTAAAAATACATTTGCTGTTAATTTGGGGATAAGTTGTATACTGATAAAAAAAATATTGCTCTGCTTCCTTGACTTTTTCCAAATGTTTAACTCACTTAACTTTTTATTATTTCAACAGGTACATTAAATATCTTTGCCAAAATGTTTGACTGATTATATGCAAAGTGATCATATATATATGTATGTATAATCTTTTTTGGGGGGGGGGTTGGAGTCTCACTCTGTCACACATACTGGAGTGCAGTGGCAGCTCCTGGCCACTGCAGCCTTGATCTGCTGGGCTCCGGCAATCCTTCCACCTCAGCCTTCCAAGTAGCTGGAACTACAGGCACGCGCTACCACACCCGGCTAATTTTTTGATTTATTGTAGAGATGAGGTCTCGCCAAGTTGCCCATGCGGGTCTCAAACCCGCGGGCTCAGGCAATTCACTCACCTCAGCCTCCCAAGGCGTGGGATTACAGGCTGAGCCACTGAGCCCGGCTTGCGCTCTTTTTATTAGTGTTGTATCTCTAAGATTCATCCTTGTTGCATTTATCCGTTGCATGAAAAAACCGGGGACCTGAAAGGAATGGCATACAGAGCAGATGTGGGAACAAAATTAGATAGATGTGCTGCTGATGGAACATGAAGAGTGTTGATGAGCTATTCCTTAAGCCTGAGATGTGCCATGTTGATGAGTTCACACCTGTTTTCCCCACCCACTAATACATCTTCAACATTGAACACATTTAAATGATGTGAACAAAAAACAGGAAAGTTGTGTTACAGAAAGTAACATGATTTAGGAACAGAATTGAAAGGTAGCTGTAAGATTGGGAATTTGTTGTCAGAAAGAATAGTGCTCCACTTGAATTAAAGCATCCTTTGAAATGACTATAGCATGCTCAATCTTCTTAAACCTTGATAATTTTATCACATACACCTGGTGTCGTATTCAGCCTGATCAGTGTCAAAGACTTTGAAATGTTAAAGACTTTCAAACTGTATTGATTGTAACCTACATTAAGAAATACATTGTATGCCAGACTTGGTAGCTCAGCCTGTAATCCCAGCACTTTGGGAGGCCGAGGTGAGTGGATCGCCTGAGCTCGCGGGTTCGAGACCCGCCTGGGCAACTTGGCGAGACCTCATCTCTACAATAAATCAAAAATTAGCCGGGCGTGGTAGCGCGCCCTTGTAATTCTGGCTACTTGGAAGGCTGAAGTGGAAGGATCACCGGAGCCCAGTAGGTCGAGACTGCGGTGGCCGTAGTGTGCCACTGCACTCCAGTCTGGGCGACAGAGTGAGACTCTAACTCAAAAAAAAAAAAAAAAAAATACATTGTACATAATGACTCTGTTCACACATTATGTATGCAATTGAAGTGAAAATTGAACCAAACATTTAGCCAATACTCAGTGCCATGCACTTTTATGCTTTCTATTCTGATCTCTACATTTTTAAAAAGGCTAGTTGCAACCTATTAGATTGATTTCATGACCCAGTAATGGGTTGTGGTTTGAAGTTTGAAAAACACTAACTTAGCTGATAATCCTCTCTAAGTAAGCCCCAATTTAGAAATATAGCGTTCATTGTTTTCCCCAGAATAATCCAAATTCTACATCTTAACTGTTGTTATGTATGGCATCTGGGAAATAGGAATATTTATGTGGTTACTTATTAGTGTAGGTCAGGTGGACCATTACTATTTTTTAATTTTAGGTAGTTATGTTAGTAAGTATATAATTAAGATGTTTCTTCATACCTTGGAATGCCAGTGCTCTAGTATTGGGGTGTGTGTGTGTGTGTGTGTGTGTGTGTGTGTGTGTATGTATGTGTGTATTCCTTAGAGTTAAAGATAGTGGAACAAGATACATATAGTTGCCTTTCCACCAACCCCTGGTCCTATCACTTTCTTTTTTTTTTCCCACTCCTAACATAATTTTTTAAATGGATTGTTCATCTTTGTATTTTATTGCAAGCAGTAACTTGTTCCTCCATTTGATAGCTGTAATAATACTGCTAAAGGGAAATATGTCCTTAATTATGAACTCTTCCTTTTTACCTTTTCTATAGGATCTTGTGTGTGTGTGTGTGTGTGTGTCGGAGTCTCACTCTGTGCCCAGGCTGGAGTGCAGTGACACCCTCACAGCCACTGACCTGCTGGGCTCAGGTGATCCTTCTGCCTTAGCCTTCCAAGTAGCTGGGACCACAGGCAACTGCCACCACACCTGGCTAATTTTTTGTTTTATTGTAGAGATGAAGTCTCGCCAAGTTGTCCAGGCTGGTCTTGAATCATTGGGCTCAGCCAGTCCTCTCACCTCGGCCTACCAAAGTGCTGGGATTATAGGTGTGAGCCACCATACCCGGCCTTCTGTAGGCTCTTTAAAAAATTTGAGCTCCTTAGTTCACCATGCAGCCATATTGGTCTATTTAGATAAATGATTCTAAACCATTTCTCCACATTAGAATTATCTGGGAACCTCTTTAAAATCCTGCCTCACACCATTAAGTCAAAATCTCTGAGGGATGAGACCCAGGCTTTAGTAATTTTTAAAGCTCCATAGGTAATTACAGTGTGTTGCTTGTTTTTTAAAAAACAAGCAAAATTAAACTATAATTTCCAGGGTACATGGTTGAGTATTAAAACTATAAAGAGCCGGGCTCGGTGGCTCAGCCTGTAATCCCGCGCCTTTGGGAGGCTGAGGTGAGTGGATTGCCTGAGCCCGCGGGTTCGAGACCCGCCTGGGCAACTTGGCGAGACCTCATCTCTACAATAAATCAAAAAAAAAAAAA
>CAUYQG010134342.1:0-63920 GCA_963574415.1 Tarsius wallacei | reverse complement strand
AAATGATGAACATGAATTATCTCCCAAATTTTGTGTATCAGGACTTTAAAAGCAACTCAGCTGGGTGGTCCTGGCTCAAAATCTCGCTCATGAAGTCGGAGTGTTGACTTGGTCTGCACCATATGAAGACTTGAGGTGGCCGGAAGATCTTTTTCTAAAATGGCTACCTGCCTGACTTCTGGCAAGATCCTCAATTCCTCATCATGTGGGCCTCTCCATAGGGCAGCTTGTGTCCTCACCATGTGGCAGTTGTCTTCAACCAGGACCATAATCCAAGAGGGAAGTTGAAATGCTCTTATGACTTAGTTTCAGAAATACATACTATCACTTCTACCATATTCTGAGGGTTTTTTAAAACTTTTTTGAAGCAAATAAGACCAACCTAAATAGGTGGAATTAAACTCTGCCTTTTATAGGAAGGCTTATGAAATAATTGTGGACATATTTTAAAATCACCATATAGCGAAACTATTTTGAAAAAAATATGTTTGTAGTAATGAAAAAAGAGATTTCAAGTTCAGGATATTCATTTTTAGCTTCTATCTAAAATGAGGCAGGTGATGCTTTATTTTCTAACTTTATTTTTAAAATTCAAATTAGTTTTTGATTGGAAAATATGCATTCTGTATTCATGAATTTCATAGGCACTTTTTTGGTGGAAAATAATTTTGGAAAATGAAATTTAAAAGACTATAACATTTTTTAAAAGTCTGTTGGGCAACCCTTTCGGGTCCCCTCCCACTGTGGGAGATTTTCTGTCTTCTCAATAAATCCTGCTTTCTAGAAAAAAAAAAAGGTTTGTTGGTAACTTTTCATACATACACAGTGTTGAAATAATCATTTACTAAGTTGTTAATCATGAATTATGATACATGTCATAGTAATCTATAGAAACTCTATTTTTTAATCTCTAGGTTTTGTTTTTGTCCTTTGATAATATCTGCCACTGTGTGGCATTCATTCTATGCATTCTAGTAAATACCAATGACAACAAACAAAATAGTAGGTCCATTGTCCAATTATTATCTTTAAATTATTGCCCAATTATTATTTTTAAAATGTTGGGACCAAATGTTATCTTGCAAAAACATTGTTTTTCTATGTTTTGAATATTCTCGATTACCCACAAAACATCTTAAAATTCAATAGATCATTTGTATATAACTTGTACATAAACTGCATATGATTTATTGCCATATTAACATATAAAGAGAATATTTTCAAAATTAATAGATGGCTTTTACATAATTCAGAAATTTAAGTATCTGTAATTATACATTTTAGCTTAGTTAATTTTTTCCTTTTATTTTTCGTTGACACATAATAATCACACATATTTATGGAATACAGAGTGATATTTCAATACATATATTCAATGCGCATTCAATACATGTATACAATGTGCAAATTGTATATCCATTGCCTCAAACATGTATCATTTCTTTATGTTAACTGATAACATAAAGAAATGTTGCTTTAAGTGTTGGGAGCATTCAAAATCCTTTCCTTTAGCTATTTGAAAGTATACAGTAAATTATTGCTAACTACAATCACCCTATAGTGCTATAGAACACCAGAACTTATTCTTCCTACCTGGCTGTCATTTTCATTAATAAATTTCTCTCTCTCCTCCCCTCTCCTTGATTCTTCCCAAATAATCACAGTTCTACTCTCTATGAGCTCAGCTGTGTTTAGCTCTCACATATGAGTGAGAAGAAAATCTCTTTTTTGGCTGAATGCTATTCCAGCATGCACGTATACCATATTTTCTTTATCTGTTCGTCTGATGATGAGCATTTAGGTCAATTCCATATCTTGGCTATTGTGAATCATGTTGCAATAAACATAAGGGTGCAGCTATCTCTTTGATATATCAATCTCCTTTCCTTTGGATAAATACCCAGTAGCAGAATTTCTGGATCATCCGATAGTTCTGTTTTTAGTGTCTTGAGGAACTTCTACACTGTTTTTCATAATAGCTGTACTAGTTTACATTTCCACTAGCAGTGTGGAAGGGCTGCCTTTTCTTCAAATCCTCGCTATCATTTGTTCTCTTTTGTCTTTTTGATAATAGCTGTCCTAACTGGGGTGAGATGATACTTCACTGTGATTTTGATTTGCATTTCTCGGATGATTAGTTATTCTTTTTTTAATTACGAGAATATCTAGATGAAGAGGCATTATATTAATTAGAATTCTGGCACAAATTCTTAATCTGGGTAATTGTTATTGTAGTTGAACCATAAGAACACATTCCCACATAATACATAAAGTCCAAATCACATTTGCACACTAATCATGCTCCTGGATGTCAAATAGTGTCAAAGTGTTACAAAACTTTCTAAGTGCTTACTCTTGTTTCTGAACTTATTTCTTCATTTTAATAGGCATTCATGAGTCAGTCTAGTGTGTGGACCAGATTTTGAGCAGCACTGACCTAGATCATGACCCTTTTTTCTTAAATGTTTCTATGTGCTGGGGAAAATAAATGTGTATATCTTCAATTGTTAGATCCCTAGTTGTGAATCTGTCAGTTTGATGCCATTTATTATAACTCAGATTTTATCTATCTTTGTTGATTTCTGTTGTACTTGATTTGTAAATTTTTGAATATTAAACTGTCCCACTGTGGTGGTAATTTTATCTGAGGTTTTTAATACTTTTGCCAATTTTTGCTTCATATATTTTGAAGCTATGTTATTTTATTTTTAAAGATAGCAAACTATAAGAATATGAGTTCTATAATTAGGTTATATGGATTGGAATACCTGCTGCATGATGTTAGTTAAGTTTCTAAACACATACCTAGGTTTTGTCACTTATAAAATGGAGATAATAATCATATCTACCTCATAGAAAAGTTAATGAAAAGTTAATGAGATAATGCACGTAAAGAACTTGAGTGTAAGTTTATAGAAAGTTCTTAATAAACATTATCTAATACAATTATTGTTATCTCCTAAAGCTGTCTACCCAATATATACTCATAAAACACTGACTGAGTAAATTTTAATGTCAAGATCCAACCTAAATCAATACACAATGGGGGAACCAAAAAACCCAGAATTTTTTTAGAGGTTGTGCTTCTTGTATTATAAGATTCTCCCCACAACCCCCAGGTAAATGTTCTCGGAACCCATCGGCATCAATGTACCAGTTATCATTGTTGTGAGAGGTTGCATTTGGCTTCAGTGAATTTATTTTTTAAGATTTTTTTTTTTTTTTGAGTTGGAGTCTCACTCCGTCGCCCAGACTGGAGTGCAGTGGCCGCTCCCGGCCACCGCAGCCTCAACCTGCTGGGCTCCAGCGATCCCTCCGCCTCAGTCTTCTAAGTAGCTGGAACTACAGGCGTGCGCTACCACGCCCAGCTAATTTTTTGAATTATTGTAGAAATGAGGTCTCGCCAAGTTGCCCGGGCGGGTCTCGAACCCGCGGGCTCAGGCAATCCACTCACCTCAGCCTCCCAAAGGCGCAGGATTACAGGCTGAGCCACTGAGCCCGGTTTAGCCTGGGCAATTTGGCGAGACCTATCTCTACAATAAATCAAAAAATTAGCTAGGCATGGTGGCACATGCCTGTAGTTCCAGCTACCTGGAAGGCTGAGGTGTAAGGATCAACGAGCAGACTGAGACCGCAGTGGCTGTGAGCGAGCCACGGCACTCTAGCCTGGGTGACAGAGTGAGACTCCAACTCAAACAAAACAAAACAAAACAAAAACAAAAACAAAAAAACAGAGGAAACTTCCTAATTATATGAACTCAGGTTGACTGGAGGTGAAAAGAAGTAAAAGGTTGGCAGACTTAATGTTCATTATTAATTAGTTGCTTAAACTTTTTATTTTTATTCTGTAGTTGCTTAAAGTTTTTATTTGCATTCTGTAAGGAGTATTGTAAAGAGAAATTTTTTCTGACATACATTTAGAAACTTCCTCTTAGGAGTGTCTAATTTGGGAGTTCTCATTTTTAAGATAAACTTCTCAGATAAACAGCCTTGTTCATCTGGAATACTTCACAGAAGACCATCATAATTTTAAATTATCTTTAGTAAGATTTCACCATTTTTGTAAGTACTTACAGCTTTCAAAGTCTAATTCTTAAAGATGTAAAAGGCAGGTATGGTCAAAAGTTAGGGTACTCCGCTTTTTAGAAATTAAGAATTTCATCTTCACATTGAATCTTAGATCTCTAAGAGAGCTGAAATAATAGCCTAGTAGGGAAGTACCATGAGGTTGGATTGTATAATATTTTCACAGTTCATTCATTGCCCAGAAATTTTATTGAGATTGGCAGGTAACCTAGTGTTAAAACTAACACATTCCATGTCCCAGCTTATCCCAAGATGGCAACCTTATTTTGGGGTGGCTAGTGCTTTACGCACCTTTTGGGTGCCCAACCCATGCCTACAAGTTAAACTATGCCTTTGGCTCTCAGATTTCTCTTGAACAACTTAACCAATGATTTCCCCTCTATCTATACATGCAACAAGAAACAGGAGGAGAAAACCCAGACTCCTAAGCATACCTGAAATCTGGAGTTAATCTCCTCATGTAGTAACAGCCACTGATTGTAACCATCATCAGTTACCTGAAAAACTGCATCCCTTTCCAGTGACTCAGTCACTGCACACTTCAAAAGATCATATGTTCTCTCATCGTCCATACTAAGCGTGGATTCAAAAGTCAAAATGATTGAAAGCTCAATGCCAAAAAGAGCAGAGTCTCACCCTTGGGACTCGGTGAGGAAGACAGCAGATCTGAAAATAGGTTGGTAGCACCTCTCCTGCATTCTTCAAGGAGTCTCAGGAGGCATCAGCAGTGTTCTTTAGGTCCCTTCAGGCTCACCAAAAACCGACAAAAGACAATATGACCACACATTTAGCTTAAAGATTTAACTGGCTTTCATTTGTGGCTCTATATTTGGGCAACAATTTGTTCTATAAAATAGAATGAGTGTTCTGATGAGTTGAGCAGAAGAGTTTGGCTTTATAGACAGAAAAGGACTGAAGAAATCAGAAACAAGGAACAAAAAGCAGATTGGTCATTTCAAACTTATTTTTCTTATAGTGTTAAAACAGAGGAAACTTCGTAATTACACTGGCTCAGGTTAACTGGAATCTCTTGGTTGTTTTTGGAAAACTGGCCCATTTCAAAGTTCATTATGTATACATATTTCAGAATGCCATGTTGTATACCATAAATATTATACCCTTTTTATTTGTCAATTAAAATATAAAATAATTAATATAATTTTTAAAAATAACTTTTATTTTGCTCACAATCTTGTGTTCATAAATTCAGGAAGTGTCCAGCTGGACATGTCTTCCTTGGAATCTCTCATACACTTGACCCCTGCCAACCATGTAACAGGGTCTGCCTTTATATAAAGACTTAAGGGGGCTGAAAATCTTAGAAGGGTCACTCACACAGCAAGAAGTGGATGGAAGTTGTTTCCTGGGAGATCTGTTGGGATGTCCACTGCGCATCTCCACATAGTCTCTGTGATATATTTGTTTCAGGATTGTCAGACTTCTTAACTGTAGGCTTAGATATCCCAGTAAACAAGAAAGAAGCTTCACTGCCATTTTTGATCTAGCCTTAGAAGTCACTCCATGTCACTTCTGCTGCATTTTCTTGGTTAATGAGAAACAGTCCCATCCTAATTCAAGGAAAACAGGACACAGATGCCATCTCTTGGTCAAGTCAAACTATTTTCAAGTAACTATTTTTAAAAATTATTAATTTCACAGGTTTTTATTCATGATGCCATGTGCTAGGAACTGTACTAGGACTGAGCATTTGTCAGTGGACAAAATATTCAAACAAAACAGAAATATGTGGAATAAAGGTGAAAATTCTCTTTAAACTCATCTCTCTCTCATGGCTCACTCCTCCAAAGGGAACTACTGTTTTGTTGTTAAAAAAATAATATTTTGTTTTGGTAAAAAACACTTGTAAGAGATATAATGTGAGATATACCCTCAACACATTTTTAAGTGTACAATACAGTATTGTTGGCTCTAGGAACGATGCTATGCAGCAGATCCTTAGAACTTACTCATCTTGCACAATTTTGATTTTCTGTCCCTTGATTAGCAATTCCTCATTTCCCTCTCTCCAGCCCCTTTTTCTTCCGTGACTGACTTATTTCACTCAGCATAGTGTCCTCAAGGTTCCTTCGTATGTCTCATATTGCATTTCTTTTACAAGGCTAAGTAATAGTCCATTGTGTGTATAGATCACATTTTCATTATCCATTCATCCATGCATGGACATTTAGGTTGTTTCCAAATCTTGGCTATTGTGAATAGTGTTACAGTGAACATTGGTAAGAACATTGCTAATGTCTCTTCAGGATCTTGATTTCCTGATTTCAGTACTTTTGAATAATTACCCAGAAGTGGGATTGCTGGATCATATGTATGATTGATTAGTTTTAAACATCCGTAGGAAATACAATTGTGAGGTCAAGTTGTATAACTTGACACAAGCTAATCTTGTTTTGTTTTTGTGTGCATGTGTGTGTGGTATTTTTGAGATGTCCTAACAAAATAGACTTGTGAGCTCTCTTTTTTTGGTGAGTAAAGCGGAATTTATTTAAAAGATAGGAAAGCACTCAGTAGCAGGAGGGGGCCTGAAGGGGTTTTTCTTCTCTTGAACTTTTAAAAAGTTTACTTAAGCTACCCTCATGCCTAGTGTTATGTTTGAAATTGTCTTCTATTCCTAAATGTTTTTTTCTTTTTGGCAAATATATCACATTAACGAACATGATAATTTTGTCAAATAGATTTTACAATGAAGAGTGTTTGACTATCTCCTACCTTATTTATTAACATATTTTTCTACATATTGATTGTTACATTCTTTCTTTTCTTCCTTCCATCTCTCCCTCCCCTTTCTTCCCTTCTTATTCAATGTGCTTTGACTTTTTGGTTCCACACTCTGCTAGGTGCTAGAGATATTGAGATGAATAAACCATATTCCTTGCTCTATAGGAACTCACATTTGATGGGGAAGCTGGGAACTAAAAATGACAAATAGTATGGTCAATATGATTGCAGAGATGTGTGCAGAGGATATGGGAGTGCTGAAGCAAGACTAAACCTCCTCAACATCTGAGTTATTCAAGAGAGAGCAGTAAAATTCATATTCAATTTTTATTTTGTGAGAGTAAGAGAACAAATTCAAGGTCTTAGATACATGACTGTAATACTCAAATATTTCTGGATCATGTACTTCCAAATACAAATGATTTTTATAAATAATACATTCTGAGAGTAGAGTTCTTTTTAACAATAATATTACCCACATTTACACGAATATCTGAAAATAAGCATTAATCTGAAATCAACATTTGCCCCACATCATCAAACCACTGGAGGTCAGCTTCTTTGGAGGTAACAGATAGCAGAGTAACCTCCTGAGATAATCAGAAGTGCTAACCCACTCTAGTAATTGGATTCTCACAGCTCAGTTAAAAGAGAAATAGCAAGCATATGTGATCATGGTTTTTAAAATATTTATGAGGATAAAAGGCCTATAATAGTGTGTTTCACTATTAATTTATAGCAGGTTGGAAGGAGAATTACTTTGGATTCTTTACTTCATTATAATTTCTATGACATGTGCCAATTATTTCTCTTTGGGTTTAGCCTGAGAATCAAAGCAAGGCTTGCATTTCTGATGATTTTAAGATACTTTCTTCCCATCTTACCTCAAGAGAACTTGGTTGCTCACTGTTGTTGAGAGAAGACAGAGAACATTCCGCTTACAGAAGACATCAGCAACTTCTACTCAGGAGAATGCCAGGTATTTAAATTGGTTCAGTTAAACAATTGGGCTAAGTCTGGGAGATATTTAAGGCATCTTTTAGGTAGATAAATGTGCTGCAAGACATTTAATATAGAGGATCAATTGCTTGTAGACTGAAACACTGGGACTTTTCCGGCATTTTTAGGATGACAGAAAAGGTAAGGGAAATGTTGCTTCTACAACCCAACCTGTACTATATTGGGAAAAACTTGAGAGTAGATACATTAATCATATGTTCCTCTGTCTTTGAATTCCCAGAAACCAGCATAGTGCCTGACTAGTGTGTGTACTCAATTAATTTTACTAAATGTGTGAAGCAATAAATGTGCAGACTGCAACATTATAATTAAAAAAAAAAAATTCAGGGCCAGGCATAGTAGCTCATGCCCTGCAATGTCAGCTCTTTGGTAGGTTAAAACGGATAATCACTTAAGGCCAGGCATTCAAGACCTGCCTGGGCAAGATACTACATAGCAAGACCACCCCCCCTCCCCCCGAAAAAAAAGGATTTTTAAAGTTAGCCTGGTTTGGTGGCACATGCCTATAGTTCCAGTTACTCAAAGAAGCTGAAGCAGGAGGATCACTTGAACCAGGAAGTTAAGGCTGCAGTGACCTATGATCATGCCATTACACTCTAGCCTGGGTGACAGAACAAGACCCTGTCTCAAAAAATAAATAAAATAAAATTATAAAAATAAACAAAATAACCAACTATAACTATGCAAAGGATGGACAAATCAAGCTGCCTTGTACTTGAAATTTTCATTTTCCTTGATAGTGTTCAAAGACAGTGTCTGAACACAATCGCTTTAATCATAAATCTTGGAGAAATACATGCGATATTCTCATGTATTATGACTATGAGGAATATGTGATATTTTAATAGATGCACAAAAATAGAGGTGAGGACTCTGTTGGGTGAAGAGAATTTGGTAATGAGTTACACAGTCTGCCCCCACAGTGAAGGGCAAATAAAGAAATGCTGTAATGATCCACTTAATTATTTCTAAAGTATTTTTGATAGATGGATGTCATAGCTGAGCAGATGTGAAAGTGACATTGATTCTGCACAGTGACAGATTCTTTCATTACATATTTTACAGTTCATTAGCGTGATTTTTCCCAATATTTAGCCATCATTTCTATTACTGCTTAAAGTTATTTTGTCTTGATTTTTAAAGGGCTTTTAAAAATGTATGCAGGTTAAGTCATACATTGCATTCTAATTCTCGTAAGATCAAAGAAAGACAGAATTCTTATCATAGAAAAGCTCTGTCTCTGTCTCACTGAACTAACACTCCACATTGCTATTTGATTCTCCTTTTAGCAAAGCATTCGTTCTAGTTAATTTTTGCAACAGCCATTGCCAGATAACCAAATTCGCTTTTCATGGGAACACTGAAATCAAAATGTTAATAAGGACTTAGGGAATTAGCCTTAGCTGCTTGTACATTTTACAAAATGAGAATGCTCTTTGGGGAACTGCCATGCCCATGATATTTACTGTGAACTTGGTGTTCAATTCTTCTGGGGTTTCCCCCCACCCCTTCTTATTCTTTTAGTCTAAAACACATTATCCATTAAAAATGATTAAATTGTCCTTTCTAGAACATTTTCTTCTTTTTGGTTAGGGGCCTTTTTTGTTGTTGTTCAATTTTTTTTAAACCAAAGGCATTTATTTGAGCTTTTATTTTAGCTATAATTATAGTTAAATAGGAGAACCATGTAGAATGATAGATTTTAAGTTTTTCATTTATTAATTGATTTTCTATAAATATCAACTGAGCTCTATAAATTGTAGTCTGTTTATTGCCTTCTTTTAAAATTTAAGAATATTATTTCTACTTTATTTATACAGGAAATTATGTCACAGTAGGTTTTAGTTATATAGTGTCCTTAAACACTTATTTTGCACCTACAATGAGGTAGGCTCTATGCTGAAACCGGGGAGTGAAATAAATTAAACCTACTACTACCTCAAAGAGTCTAGTGATATAGAATGAAAATATATCACATGTGGATTCTATCATGGGTATCAGAAAATTCAATTCAAGCTGGTGATTTGTTAATTCAAGTGCCAAGAAGCTCAAAGATGAGAACTTCTGCACAACTTAATCTTGACTTTCATTCAGCTTTTTAAATCATTCTTTAGACTCTTTTCTTCTTCTGTGTGTCAGCTTTATCCTTGGGCTATCTTTTCCCGTGATTATAGGCAAACACAAGGATCACAGGCTTCCTCCATCCTCAACCACTGGTCAAATTTTTGAACTTTATTTGATTGGACTACTTCTGAGCCAACTGTGGCTAAGGAAGTTTTTTGTTTGATTTGGCTAAAAAAATTTTCCTTCCTTTACCAAACCAATCATTGTGACATAGGAAGGTGATTAGACTTGCTGATTTGTGCCTTTGAGCAGAGGACAGAGTCAATCTTCTCCAAACCACAGTTACTATACAACAGAGGAAGATGATTACCACAAGGGAAATTCAGGTGCTGTTACAAAGGAGAATGAGGAGAAATTAATTTTGGTAAGGTAACCAATGACTATGTGACTGGGTCTCCATAAATAGCATTGGTTCTCTACCCATTCCCACTTTATGTTCAGACTCAGCATGTTATTATTACAGTAGACTGACCACAAAAAAATGGCCCTATTTGTTCCACAACTCCAATAATATGATTTTGTAGGTCATCCATGAAGAGGTAGAGTCTATTCCTTCATCCTTTATATCTGGGCTGGGCTGGTGATTTGGTTTGATAAAATAATGTGTTGAAAATGACCTTATGTAAGTTTCAAGTTTTGCCCCTGAGAGACTTTGTGTTAACTCTTGAACACCTTCTGCCATCCTGTGAACCTTGTGCAGTCAGTTTGAAGATGGGAGACCACAGAAAAGAGAGGCAAGCCCTCCCAATTCAGTTCATCCTAGATCAATCAATGACCCAGCATTTGATCACAGACACATAAATGAGTCCAATCAAGACCAGGAGGGTCTGGTGAGGAGGTAAGTAGAAGGGTGACATAGGCCAACTGCTTGGTTATCATTCTGAAATCCAATACATTTTTAAAATCAAAAGGATTTTTATTAATTTCTAGTAAACTAATTTGCCAGCAAAACCAAATCTGAACTTAAGTAAGTTGACTTGTCCACTTTGTTTATCCCAACGAGTGTGCACATCCATACTTTTTTGCTGAAAAATATGTGTTTGGTCTCAGGGTGCTGCCCTAGATTACACTGGGGATTTTATAAAATATATTTTATATGCAAAGTTTTAGCTTTCTAAATTACAAAAGAAAAAAAAAAACCTCAAGTCCAAACAAAATAAAAACCTACCCAAATCTTGAAATATATCTGGCACAAAAATTTGGGGACCTGAAAATCCATTTTGACAGAAACAATTTTTAGCCATCCTTTTTGCGTTTGCCTTTTTCAATCCTACTCACAAAGACTCTTCAGTAATCTCTTTTCACTGTGTTTTATTTTCTCCTTCCTCCTCCACAGTCCCTCTCTTCCAACCTCTCAATGTCTCATTTCAGCCTCCTTCCCACTCTGGGGGCTTGCCTCCCTCCATCTCTTTCCTTACATAGTACTTTTAAATCTTTTCAGCTTCCTGGTTTGCACTTTTGTATATCACTAAGCTCAGTGAATTGAAAGATACTCCCTGACATCTGTCCTCTTTCAAAGAGAAGTAAAGACTAGAGATCAAGGTTAAATTTTGACCCAGGTTCTCCCCTTTTACATAGACAAATGAGGATAATAATATATTACTGGTGTTCTGACAGGAGTGTAATAACAAGGTTAAACTGAGGTACAAAGTCAGGGTGGGGAAGGGTTGTTAGAGAACCCTTATAGAGAAAGCCATAGTCTAGCAGAGCTGTCTCTTATGTAAGTGCACTCTGGACCTACAACTCGGGGAGGGAAATTCAGAAATACCTAGTCTAAGTATAGAAAACTTGGGAAAAGCTGTGCATACAGCTGAGAAAAATTATCCAATTTGATATGGTTTATGAGCCTATGTTGGGAGATAAGGAAGAGGTAGGCATAGGCCAGTCATGAACTTTCTCCTAAAGAACAATCTACTCTCAAAAATATGAAGGACAATCAGTGGGAAAGAAATCAAGAGGAATTTAAAAATATAAATAGCAAATAAGATATGACGGAAGAAATATTAAGTCACTACAAGAAAGCTAACAAAACAGATTGAGTGGCATATCTCTGCTATGAAGATGAACACAATTTTTAAAAAGCCAACTATATGAGGAAAGACAGCCTATGAAACAGAGACTAAACAGAAGTCCTTATACCCAAGAAATAGTTAACAAAGCAATCAAAATGAATAATGGTTTTGCATTTGAATACATGTGAAATTAACATAATGGAAACAGCTAAAAACAATAACTAAAAATAATAACATAAGCTTTATCACATCATTTATTACATGTCAGACACTGTTCTAAGGGCTTCGCATATTTTATTTAATTATTTTTTGTAATAGTCAAATAAGAATTAGTTACCTTCCCTATTTCACAGAAAAGAAAATTGAGCTACAGCTCTTTTATAAAACTTATTAAAAATCACATGGCTGGTAAGTGGTAGACCCTAAGTTTAACCCAAATAGTTGATTAAAAGCACACTTACTAACCAACTGTACCACAGATATAGAAGATGGCACACAGAAACCCCGTTTAAATGCAACACAAGTGGATAAAAAAATTTGTATGACAAAATAAAGGTTAAGGAAAAGAAAAATAGACATAGAAGTTCCAGCATTATACCTAGAAGGTTTAGCAATAGCAACATGGAAGCAATATTTAAATACATGATAATTGAGAATTTTTTAGAATGGAAAAAGATAAGATTTTTCAATTGTAAGGGCCACTAAGTGCTAAACAAGACAACTTTAAGCAATAGAAATTAGGTATAGTATTTTAAGGGGATTGCCATGATACCTTTTTTCATAAGGATCAATCCATGGGCAATGATAAGTATGAATTAGCAGCAAATCTACACTAAGGAAGTAGAAATGTGGAAGAAAAAATAATCACAATCAGAAAACTGATCCTGAGACTAATAATCATGGTGAAATACTAAAGTCAAATCATTCACCAAAAAATCTAACAACATTAAAAAAAAAACCCTAATGAAGTACAACTACCACCTATGACACTTGCTAATACCAGGCCTCCAATAAATAATAGATAAAATAACATAATTGCATAGCAGAGTTGGGTTGCAAAAGTTCCTAAAAAATGAATCAAAATATGAAATATTCTTATCCGACAAGACTATGAAAAATATAATTCTTTTATAGCAGTTTATCTCAAAGTTTATTTTATATAACACCAGTTCTACAAGATGCTTAGTGAAAAATGAAAAGAATCATAATTTTGTAAGTTCAAGAAAACTCTAAAAACATGTCTTGCCCTTAGAGCTCCAAATCATACATTAGCAAATCAAAGAGTCTTAGAAGGCCTTCAGTAATGAAACCTGCTGAATTTTTAAAATGTGGAACTCTTTCCTCCAGGATTATTTTGTTATATCCCATGAAACTAATATAGTTGGAGACATACTGCTCTTGAGACTTGTGTTTATGCATTTATAGGAATCCAACTTAGTTATTCCTCTGATGTACATTCAAAAGTATAAATATAACTATAAAGTATTGTTATGCTTTTCTAACATGTCTATTTTATAGGAAAGAAGAAAATAAGGACCAGGGGAAATTTAAGTAGAAACAAAACTCAGTTTAAGTATTGAATAGTAGTACTCAAAAGATTAGTAATAAGCAGTAGTATATAAATTCTATAATAAAGCATTTACCCCCTTTAATAATCAAGTAAAGTAAAATATGATAATTGCTTAAACCACTATCTATATAGATAAATGAGCAGCTTGCTCTGTCCACCTCCTTTCTGGTCTGCTACAATTAAGGAGAAAAGGCTGACTATTGTAAAAAATAAATAAAAAGTCTCAACCTCACTGCCACAATAGAAGTTGGTATGATGCTCACATATCTGTCTTATGTGGATTTGGTGACTCTCTTCTATATTGTGATTCAGTGACCCAGGCTACTTCCAGATTATGGCTTCAAGGTCATTTTAGCATCATATAGAGATAGAAGATGGTGTGAAGAGTGCAAGAGCAGAAACATCAGACTCAACTACCTCAGGATGGAAGTTAACACACCTCATTTCTATCCATGCTCCATTGACCAGAACAGGAAAGATGGTTGAACAGAGATGTAGGGAGTGCATTCATAGTTAGGATTGTTGTGTCTTCTTGATACATTAACCCTTTTATCATTATTGTTTCTCTTTATTGCTGGTAATATTCTTTGTCCTGAAGCCCACTTTAAAACAGCCTTTTCAACTTCCTTCTGATTAATGGTTCCTAGTAGATCTTTTCCTTGTAACTTGCTGGAGTCTCTGTATTTAAATCTCATGCTATTACCTCTTGCTTGGATTACTATAAATTATTTGATGACACTAGGCTAGCTCATTTTCAATCTGTTTCCCAGAATGATCTTTTCAAAATTCAAATATGATCTTATTATTCTGAGGTTTAGAAGCCATCCTTGGCACTTCGCTGTTCTCAGAATCAAGGTCACACACTTTACCCTTGCTTAGGAGTCCAAAAATGATGTGTCCTCTACTGACATTTCCACTACCATTATCTGACATTCCTCCCCTCGCACTTCATACTGCACACATACTGAACATTTTTAAGTTTCAATGTCACCTCCTAATTGTCACCCATGGTTCATTCTTCATCCTGCCTTATTCTTCTAATGGCTAGTGTCTTTCTATATTTGTCTCAGATATTACATCATCTAGAAGTCTACTTTGACCCTCTCATAATCTTTGAATTTGGTTCTCTTCCTATATGTTCCCATTGTATTGTCTATCTCCCTTATCACAACACTTATAAAATGGTGTTAAACTTATTTGATAAATTGGCACATCCATCACCAGATGGTCAGTTCTCTGAAAGTTGGGATGTGCCCATTCAGTTCAACTGTTGTACCTCCAAGCACTTATCACAGAATCTGTCAAAAACCAGGCATGGTGGCTCACACCTGGGATCCAGCAACTTGGGAGGTTGAAGCGGGATAATTGCTTGAGACCAAGAGTGTGAGATAAGTCTGGTTAACATAGTGAGACCCTCTTTGTTTAAAAAAAAAATCTTGCTGATTTGTTTAAGCTCTTTGTAGATTCTGGATGTTAGTCCTTTGTTGGAGGTATAGTTTATGACTATTTTCTCCCATTCTGCAGGTTGCCTATTTACTCTGTTGATTATTGCTTTTGCTATAAAGAAGTATTTTTAGTTTAAGTCTCACTTTTTTGTTTTTGCTAAATAACGCCATTAAAAAGTGGTCAAATGACATGAATAGACATCTCTGAAAAGAAGATATACAGATGGCCAAGAAATACATGAAAAAATGCTCAACATCACTAATAATCAGGGAAGTGCAAAATAAAACTAGAGTAAAATATCATACCAGTCAGAATGGCTATTATTAAAAAATCAGAAAACAATAGATGTCAGTTCAAATGTGGTGAAAAGGGAACATTTATACACCATTAATGGGAATATAAATTAGTACAACCTCTATAGAAATCAGCATGGAGATTTCTCAAAGAGCTAAAAGTAGATCTACCAGAATCTCACTACTTGATATCCACCCAAGGGAAGAGAGATTGTTATACAAAAAAGGCACCTGCACCTGCATATTATTGGCAGCACATTCACAAGCGCAAAGATGTAAAATCAACCTAAATGCCCTTGAACTGATTCATGGATAGTAAAAATGTTATATATATATATATATGTATATATATACATATATATCATATTCATATATATATAATGAAATACTATTCAGTCATGAGAAAGAACAAAATAATGTCTTTTGCAGCAATTTGGGTGGAATTGCTAAGGGTCTGCAAAGGCATAGAGAATAGTATAATGGACATTGGAGGATCAGAAGAGAGATGATAGGAAGGGGAAGAGGGATGAAAAATCACCTACCAGGTACAACGTCCACCAATGGGAGTGACAGGTACACTTAAAGCCCAGAACTTTACACTACTGTGCAAACCAGCACATAACCCCAAAACCATTTGTACCCTTAGAGCTATTAAAATATATATTTTTTTAATTTGCCGGTCATGGCTCTCACCAGTAGTCCTAGATATTCAGGAGGCTAAAGTGGGAGGATCACTTGAGCCTTGAATTATGAGGCCTCGATCGTCAGCTATGATCATGCCCCTGTACTGTAGCCTAGGTGACAGAGAGAGACCCCATCTCTTTAAAAAAGAGAAGAGAACCTGTTGAACAACTAATACTTGTTGACTGTCTCCAGTTTTTTTGACCTAGAAATGTCTTCAAGGTGTTGGGCCTCATTCTACCTTAAATACTCCTAGAATACGTAACTCTTGAGTTTGATAAATCTCTTTGTAGTTCCTTCATTGCTTCTGTGGCTGTAAATTAACAATTAAGGCTTGCTCTTAGCCCAGAATCCCGTTTCAGCAAAATTTGCTCAGAAATTCCCATAAACACAAAAATATTTTCTTTATATCCCACAATTATCTTTGTGAGATTCATCCATTTCATTGCATGCTACTGTAATTCATGAATAAGTATTTATACAATTTATTTATCATACTGTTGGTGGACATGTTTAGGTGCCCATGTGCATGCTTTTCTGTTAAGATCTGGGAATAGAAATGCTGCATCATAGTTAACTCTTGTGAGTAACACAAGAAATGTTTTCCAGAGTGGTTGTACCAAATTACATTCCCATCACCAGTATGTGAGATTCTAGTTACTCCATGCCTTATCAAAACTTGAGATTGTCAATTATTTTACCACTTTATCATTCTGGTGGGTATGATGTGGTATTTCACTGGAGTTTTCAATTGCATGTCTCTTATGATGCTGCGCCCCTCTATATATGCATATTGGTCTTTTGGATACCCCTTGTACATTTTTTTAAAAATTCAAGATACAGAATACAAAAATCTCCCTCACACTTCTCCTTTATAGCCACATCCTCCCCATCACTTTTCACCATCCCTAACCCCTAGCAACCACTAATCTCTTCTTCATCTATTTTAGCATTTTGAAAATTATATGCATATATGAAATCATACAATATGTGACTTTTAGAGAATGCCTTTTCCCACAAACCTATTGTTTTATTCTCAGGAGATTGGCTTTTTTCATAATTACTTTTTATTGTGTCAGCGTATGAAAAAAAACTGGTTTGAGATGATGCTATATTTTTTTCAGAGACTGCTTGTACTTTCTTCTGCTAGGTACCTAGTATCCTAGCACTCTGAAATCTTCTTGGGTAAATTTTAGGATTTGAGATACTTACAAACTGAGTGCACACACTAGGAGGGTCTACATAGCTCCTGGTTCACACTGCTTACCTGCAACCTCTCAGGATTCCAACCCAAAGTTTAGAGGATGGAGCAGATTCACTATGGCTCCCTCCCTTGGGGGTCTCAGGACCCCAATTCCCACTTTCCTTAGCCTCAAAACTATCCTCTCTGGAATCACCTAACATCCGCAAATAAAAAGAATCTCCAAGCTCCTGACTTACCTCCCTAAGCCTCTTTCCCTCACTGGATTCTAACCTAGTAATTTTTCTCTATTGTGTTAACTTTTCATGTCTTCAATCAAGTGACTTTTATCTATTTTTGTTTAGATTATCTTCGGCAGTGGTGGGTCTGTCTGTTGTTACTGGAAACAAATGTTTCCCACAAATATATTTTGTCTGATCCATATAGTGTTTAAAATATTTTGCATTTTGAATAAAAAATTGTAATATCTGACTTTTATTGATATCTACATCCAAGTAAGATAAAAACTTGGTAGAATGGTTAGGAGATACTGTCCCTTTAGTAAAAGAACTTAACTTGGGTTGTCCTTTACTACCCCTATTGTCTGTATCCAGCCACTACATATACGTAAGTAACATGTGTGCCTGGTCCTGTAACAGTTCTTAGTAAAATAAATGCTTTTACATTTAATATGACTTTCTTGTTCCTATAATCTTGTTAATTAAAAAGATCTTAACACTTTAAATTATGTTCATTTTCATTCTTTTCTTTTATAGTTTAGAAGCATAGTTTAGAAATAGTACAAAGAATATGGCTTTGGGTACAAAGCCATATTCTTTGTACTATTTCCATTAAGTGACTGACTTTCTGATTCAGCTTATTCCAAAAATGTCTGTCTTATTTCCTTAGGATATAATCTATTATGGTAATAACTCTGAGCTGACTAAGGATATTTAGTTACAATCAGGCCTTATCATTATTGCTGAAGAAGTGGAAAATTGAAAAGCATTATCAGTAATTATTATAAGAGACTGGTTGTTAAAAGTCCCTGCACTACCCTTGATTCACATGGTAAATTTACTTCTCAGAATCTATTTTTCCACAGCTTAACTTAGTAATAACAATTGCTCCTCCCGTACCAAACAAAGTATAAGTAAACAGGAAAATATGAGACATGTTAGAATTTATTTAAGATCAAAATAATTATGTAAATTTTACTACTGTTGATTTTTAAAAATCATGCATTGAGAAACTTACTGTTGCCATGTGTTGTGCTATTTTATGCCCATATATAGCCTCAAAGTTACAGAGGAGTACATTGGTTCTCAAGGACATTAAGTTTCATCTAGGAAGAGAGATAACATAGAAAGCAGTATAAAATATACATGAAATACTTTTGTATATGTAAAATGACACTATAAAAAGAAGTATATTATGCCACTAGAAAGCCAATTAGATGGGCAACAGAAAGTTGAGGATTTTGAACAATAAAGCCTCTTGGAAAAGATTCCTGAGTCAATTTTAAAGAAAGTTTAGACATAAATTTACAGGACAGCAAGAAGTTATTCCAGCAAGTGGCATTAAAAAAAAAAAAAAAAAGCTTTTCTTTTCAAGGGCCAAGTCAGCTCCCCCATCCACCACTTTTTTTTTTCAAAAATTTTAATGGGGATTTTGTATTATGTTGAGATGGAGTTGGCATTTTTGGAATGCTCTAGAATATGTAAACAATCAAGTATACTAATACAGAAATAGGAAATGTGTGAGAATCACATGGAGAGATAGTCATCTCCAGGCTCAGTTCAGTCTTGCTATCTTCCCTCACTGCATTCAACATAAATATTACACTTTCTGCAGGAGGCAGTTCGGCATGCAGATTCTGACCTTAAGGAGCCTACAATTGCCATTAGAGGCTTAGGCACCCAAGTGAGAAGTTAAACCACACGCAGTAGTTACCTAGTTGTTCAAGCAATGTCACAAGGCATTAGAGAACAGTGTAGTGAGCAAAAGAGAAAAAACCATAATGCTTATATCATGCTTGCCAACCAAAGGGCCGAACTGGCTAAGACAGACCCACATGGAAGAGAAAAGAGATTAAAGCAGTTGGATTGTAAAGTCCCTGGAGCCACATGACTGTGGATTATATTCAATGTAAAGACAAACTAACAAAATAGTCATAGATTGATCCATCACTTGAAAGCAAGCAACGTAACATTTATGTGAGCAATTCACAAGCAACAAAATGTCATAAATACTATAATCTTTCTTTTGCTCTCCTTAGATGGACACAGTCAATAAACCTAGAATTGTTCCAAAGGGATGCTGAAAAAACTGGAGATGATCCACAAACGACACTTTCTTTGGGCTTTCAGTGGCTGCTGGCCACGCTGGTTGAAAGAGGGTGGTGACAGTTATCTTGTCCTATCCTGGGAGTCACAACTCAGGAAATTCAAACTTCAGATTTCCTTTATTCCTGACCCTCTTTTCTTCTTGCCTTCTGGTCTTTCTTCCATTCCTTCAATATATCATAATGCTTAGAATAAGCTGGAGTTCGTGCCTCAACTCTGCTGAGTACTAGTTTTGCCACTTTGGGCAAATGACTCTACTTCTTTGTAACTTAGTTTCCTCCTCTGTAAAAATGAGGAGTTTTACAGACTTTAAAAATAAATTGTATCCATTAAGGAGTCAATGAATCTACATTGCTTAGAAGAGAGCCTGCTAGTAATAAATGCTGTTTATGAGGAAGACCACCCCCCAAAACTGGAATTTATTTAAAAATGTATTTATTCTTATATGTTTAAACTTCAGTCATCTTCAAAGTACTCTTCATCTGATACAATGCACCTGTTGAGACACTTTTTTCACTACTCAAGACAATTTTTGAATGTGTCATTGCGGATGCCTTTTAGTGCTTCTGCTGTTTTTTGTTTTACCTCTTTCACTTCAGCAAAACATTTTTCTTTGAGGAACTGGGAAACAACAAGAAAGTTGCTTGGGGCTCTGGCCCCAAGTAAATAAGGAGTAAATAAGGAGTATGGGGCACTGGGGTTATGCTGTTTTTGGTCAAAAACTGCTGAACACAGTGCTGTGGGGGCAACTGCTTGTCATGGCGGAAGAACCAGTCAGCTGTTTGCCACAACTCAGAATGTTTCTCCTGAAACTCCTGACACAACGTTCTCAAAACTCCCAGATAAAAATTTTGGTTGGCTGTTTGATCCAGAGGAACAAATTCCAAGTGTACTATAGAGGCTCACCCTCCAAAAGACAATTTTGGTTTTTTTTGGGGGGGGTGGTCCCCCTTGTATGTTCATTGCTGTTATTTTGAATATTACTGTTCAAACATTCGACAGACACTGGATACTGCCTAAGCACAGGGCATACATGGGTGAACAGGACAATCTCTTACCCTCAGTGGTCACATTTCCCCTGATTTTGTGGGAAAGGCAGAGACTTTGGAATCCGACTCCCGGATGCAATTTTAGAAGCTACTATTTGTCTCTGTAACCTTGGCTGAGACACCTAATCTCTCTGAGCCTGTTTCCTCATCTGTATATAATGAAGGTTAATTTTTAAAAATCTACTTGAAAAAAATTGTTTTGGCGATAAAATAAGAAAAAAATATGCAAACCGTCTGGCACACCGTTGGAACCAGATACCGGGGATACCAAAAAATGTACACACATTTTAAGAGACGTTCGCTGTAATCAGAAGTGTCTGGAGGCTGATAGTAACCGCTTTGAGCACCGCTTTGAGCACTTTGATTTATAGAAATCAAACGTGACTTGTATTCGTCTTTTGTTATCGGTATATATTGAGTATTATAACTTCAGTACAGCTTTTTTCTTTCTTTCTTAAAATGTATACATTTGTTGGCACCCTCTGTATACATTCCTTTCCTCCCACCGTCTTGTGGCCATACCTGAAAGACTCCACTCTGAGCTTAGAAGCCAGCGCTTCCTCTTGCAGCGCCAGGCGGCGGCGGGGGGGGGGGGGTAGGGGGTGGGGGGGGTGGGGGGGTACTCGGGTAAGAGCCGCGGGAACTCATCTGCAAGAAGGGCAGAACCCAGGAGGTGTAGGATGCGACGGAGACGAGAGGGCTGCAGGCACCGCCCTGGACTACAACTCCCGGGATGCTCAGCCTAGGGAGGCCCCGCCCCACCAACCCCGCCCGCCACGGCAGCGCTATCCTCCCGGCGGTGCCGAGCGGCGCGCGGAGGCTACAAGTGCCGCGCCTGGTGATTGGGGGACTTTCTCCCGGAGCCGCGCCGGGCGAGCGCGCGGTACTCGAGCTGCACGGGGTGGCCCAGGCAGAAGGTGAGTGACGGGGAGTGAGACGGGGCGGAGGTGCTGGGCTCCAGCGAGAGTGCCTGGAGGGGCAGAGCGCACATCCCCACTCCCTGCCCGAGGTGCCTGCCTCGCCTCCGGGCACTGGGCGGTCGCAGCCTGACCCCGGGTTTCTCGGGTGGGTGCGGAGTTTAACAAACGGATCGCTGGATCCCACGGGGGACAGCGCTGCCGGGGCTCGCGACTCGTCCTCCCGGCACAGCGCTCCGGACACATCCCGAGGTCGCCTTCCCGCACCAACCTCGCCTGTGTCCGTTTAAAGCAAATGTGAATGCTTTCATTGAAGCCCGACGGGAGAGGGAAAGTGATGTCTGCTCGCTTTAAGGTTCAATCCCGTTAACTGGGCTTTTAAGCAGTCCAGGGAAAAAGAGGGAGAGGGCGGAAGAAAAGAGCCTTTAGCTGGTCCCCTGGGATTATTCATTCTCCGCTGAGGATGGAAACCCCGGATTATAGCGCTGCAAAGAAAATCGACTGTGCAGCCGGTGTATCTACCATAGAACCAGCGGGAGTCTCTTTTTTAAAGAGAGGTAGAGGCAGGAGTAGGGAATTAAGCGGGAATGTCTGTCCCCTTTTGTTATAAATTTGAACTCTTAAGGAACCCTACCTATTTTATCCAGAGTCACCTAATGTGATGAGTTAATTATGCCAAGGGTTAATCAGAGCGCCTAGTGCCCGAGGAAACTGGGAGACTGCTTGTCATTTTTGCAATTGATGAAGCCATTACTATCGCTTCATTCACTGAAGGATGTCTGTCCACTTGCAAAGTGATTTGTCTGCACTTGGTGGTTTTTATTGTTTTCATTGCAGAAAAACTCCAATAATAGGAGAAAAGTGTGGCTTTTTTTTTTTTTTTAATTTAAACGGACTCTGATGTATAGCTGAAAACGTAAAAGGTGTGGAGTTGCCAGGTTGGCCTTATGTGACCCTTGTGTGCCTCTGTCACTAGCTTTGGAGCTGTGGCTTTTGAATCACATTAAACCTCAAGCTGTGGGTTAAATCAATTATCACCCTGGATTTGGAAGCAAAAGAAAAGGAACCCTTGGTTAAAACTCCTATATTTAGTGATCATGGTAAATTTTTACACCACAGAAAGATGGCAGAGGCAGAGAAAGATGGTCAGATGGTTTTCTGCTCAACCCAAAGTTCTATCCCAGAAAGCCTTTTTGTCCTGGATCTAAAATTCCAGAGGTAACACTGGAAATAGCTTTTCACCTATTTGCCTCCACAGAACTCTGACTCTGTGGGTTTATAGTTTGACTTTTATTGTCATTCTACTTCTAGATTGGGTTTGTAAAAATTTATGGGTGGTCAATTTCTTGTGCACATTTGTCAGCAAAGCATACAGAGGGAGAAGCCCAGACACCAGACATGGTGAGCAGAAACAGCAGACCCACACCTGGGGCAGGCAGTTTTGTGTGTGTGTGTGTGGTGGGGGCGGTTGTGTGGGGAGGGTAGGCTAGCTCCTTGTATTTTGCAGGTATCACAGCGAGGTGTGTTGTCTACACACACTGGGGTCCAGAGACATACTGCTCTCATGGAGCAGTGAGGTAATAGGACCTAGTGGAAGCCCAGTGAACAAGCCATGTATGGTCTTGTAAATGCAGAGCTGTGGTGACTGGGGTCATTGGACGTATGGGGGCAAATCTAAGAGATGTGGCTGATGAAACTGGCCTTTTTGCCCACTTCAGAGCCACTGAATCAAAATTCTGAGCCCTGCTGCAGTGAAGTCCAACTGATGGGGGCATAGAGTCATTCACTCTCAGCAAGGCTCTAAACCAACCCATATTAGAATCTGTTCTGAATGGAAGAGAGTGTAAACATGACCTAATTGAAATAAGAATCTCATGCTTCCTCAAGCCCTCTGGAAAATCAGCAGCTCTGCTAAAAAGGGTTCCTGCCTTTCTCATTTATGTCTTTTTACAGGAAACCTGCCTTCTCGTCTGAGGGATCCTCTCGTAGAAATGTGTGAGTCCTTGGATAAATTTGGCTTGGTGACGGCAGTATACTTTCTCCAGAGACTCTGCCACTTCCTCCATGTGCCTTTTCTACCCTGACATAAGTTTTTTAGTGCTAATCCCTGTGAAAAGTCAGAGTGTTTGCCCTTTCTACATTTCCTGCCACTGGGTATTCCTTCCCTTCTTTTGCCCCTTTTAGGTGGAACTCAGGCTGAGGTGATGACAGCTGTGGCTGCACAGGAAATGGTGATCTCAGGAGTCATACTCCTGGCAGTGCAGCATTAGCTTCCGTTGAGTTCTTATCTAACTGTGTTGCTATTGGCAGACTTTCCAGAAGCTGCTGGGGGATGTCTGACTAGCTCCCATGGAGCTGCAGTACCTTGCTAAGAAGAGTGGCCAGGCAGACCCATGTGATGCCATGGACTGGAGTTCAAGAGGGCTTCCTGGTGACCAGGCAGATGCAGCAGCTGCCAGAGCTGCTCTCTGTTGCCAGAGACACTGTACATCCACACCAAGATCAGCCGAGATGGAAGGGTCTAAACTTAGTCCTTTCCCAGTTTCCCCCTCCACTTCTCTGCAAGACAGTGCTATTCAGCCAGACTCCTTCCCACCAGGACCTCTTCGCTCAGGGAACAACCAAATAACAGCTGAACGGAAAGTCTGCAACTGCTGCAGCCAGGAATTAGAAACTTCTTTTACTTATGTGGATGAGAATGTCAACTTAGAGCAGCGGAGCCGGAGCTCACCTTCAACAAAAGGGCATACTCACTCTGGGGACCTTGGCTGGGACAATCCAAATGAGTGGTCCCAGGAGGCTGCCATATCCTTGATATCTGAAGAGGAAGACGACACAAGTTCGGAAACCACATCTTCAGGGAAGTCCATAGACTATGGTTTTATCAGCGCCATCTTGTTCTTGGTTACTGGCATCCTACTGGTGATTATCTCTTACATTGTCCCACGGGAGGTGACTGTGGATCCCAACACAGTGGCAGCACGGGAGATGGAGCGCTTGGAGAAAGAGAGTGCCAGGTTGGGGGCTCACCTGGACCGCTGCGTGATCGCCGGGCTCTGCCTCCTCACGCTGGGAGGAGTTGTCCTGTCCTGCCTGCTGATGATGTCCATGTGGAAGGGGGAGCTCTATCGTCGAAACAGATTTGCCTCTTCCAAAGAGTCCGCAAAACTCTATGGTTCTTTCAATTTCAGGATGAAAACCAACACTAATGACAACACCCTGGAACTGTCCTTGGTGGAGGAAGATGCTCTCACCATACAGAGTTAATTCTGGCTATGAACGTCTTGAGAGTCTGCCTTGGCATTTTGTATGGAAAAAATATGTTAATTTATTTTAAAAATTCACAGTGAAATTTATTTGCCTGGCAAGAAAAGTTTATTTTACAAACCTTCAGCCAGTGAGTGTTTTTGTTCTCCGCTTATCTTCTATTTACAAGCCATGTAAGATGCATAAGAAACCACAGCCAGCCATATCCATCCTTCTAAAGAGTGGAAGACCAATCTGTGATGGCAATGAGTTTCTACTTCTAGAGGAGATTCTTTCTAATTACCCAGTATACACACAATTTATTTTACATAAATATGGGTTATGATTCTTTGGACATTAGGAAGTCCTACACACAGTAGGAAAAATTGCTAATCTATTCTGTGAAAAATAACTAAGTACGAATCACATAAGGCTTTCATTTAATTCTCAAAGGTGCTTACTCATTTTCTTGCTAAATTTTTTTTTTGTAATTTGGCTAAACACTATAGTATAGAGTCTTGAGTTTGGAAAGTTTGAAGCTTGAGGATGTTGGTTATTTGAAGAAAAAAAAAACTGTAAAAAATGTTACATTTAAAATTATTCCTGTATTTAGAAGTGCTAACTAAGTCACTAGGATAAGCTGTCTAATAAAAGAAAATTATATAAATCACTATATTTAATAAGACCAATGTGACTTTTACCCACAGTGTTAGTGCCAGATATTAGCCAGGGTCACATGCCTCTTTTTTAAATGAAGTAAAATCAGTTGCTGATATAAATTCTATTTTTTGTTTGTGATTTTGCCATTATACTGTTGACCTGTGCTCTTGAAGTCTTTGCTGATCCTCACACCAGAGAGGCAAAACATGAGTCTTTTGAAATATGTTTTCAGACATCTAAACATCTGAGCAGATCTGAGTCATGATTGGCCCTGGGATACTCCCAGGTGACATTTTGTTGTTGTCGTTTGGGGAACACCTCCAATACAATTGCAGCTAGACCCTTGGGGACTGTACCTAGCAACTGTGTTACTTGCTCTAAGGCCAAGCAACAAGTATTTGCCTCATAGTGGTAGCAGTCCTTAAGCCCATAGCAAAAAAACAGGGGAAGAGAGAGAAAGATTAAACACACTGATTCAGTGGGAACTGCACTCATAACCAGAACTCACCTCCCACTCACGATGGTCTAGACATCATTCAGTAACTGAACTCTTGCCTTATAATGCTCAAACTCTTGCTCTAAGAGAAGCATGACGGGCAAGGTGGTCACAACTTTGCAAGACACCTCGTGTCCACACTGACACATCACCTCGGTATGGTGGTGGTTCAGGAAGGCAATGAGGAATGCAGCTTCAGAAATATCTTGCATTTTGAAACTCTTTCTTGAGGTGTTTCCAGTCGCCTGCTGCAAGAGTTGTTTTAACTTCCATGACTGTGTTACCAAAATCAGGGCTTTATTCTTAAAGAGACTGGAGTTGGGAATTGGTGTGAGAGAGCAGAGGTAAAAGAGTGAGAACGTGCTTTATTTGTGGATTGTGAAGACTGATTCTGGTGTCTGAAGTCTGTATTGTGGAAGACTGGAACACCTTGATGACTTTGGCTGGCAAAGTGTGTGAATCAGGATATTTATGTGAATGGCTTTTGTGGGTGTCAAAGATCTCTTTGATGTGCGAGGTATGCTGTGTGTAATTAAGGGTTAAGGTGAAATGCACAAAGGAAAGATTAGTGGGTGGTAGAAGGAACAGACAGGTATGTGAAATAATTATTAGGAAAAAATGAGAAAATTATGTGGACATTGGAAGAAGCTGGATGGAGTTCAATCGCCTTACTCTACAGAACAGAAATGACTTATTGATGCAGAAAGTATTGAAACAATATAAACCTGATTTCTGTTTGCAATTACTGGCTTTTTGTGGTTTTGCACAAACTTCTTGTTTTATTGTGACTCTCATGTCATGGTTTGTGTTGAGGCTGCCTTATCAGTGGTGTAAGTTTTATGTTCTGAAGGTTTGGAAGTCCACTCTAGCCGGCTGGAGAACTCGCTTTGGATGATGTTGAGGCAAGAAGGGAATGACCTACTGCTTGGCTTAGTGAGTAGGTCTGAATTGTGGTTTTTAAGCTACATTTGTTTAAAAAACCTATGCATTTATTTATAGAAACTGGGCGAGATCAGCTGAGTTTGGTGAAACAGGATTAATTTGCCAAATGACAGACTAAACTGAATGAATATGCAGCTGATTTTCAGTTTACGAAGGAAAAGGAGACTATGAATCAAGGGTCATGAAGTTTTTTCAGTGGATGACTAAGGAAAAAAAGCCAAAGCTTTTCATGTGGAGGCATTTAAAAATCTTGCAGTGCTATGAAATAATATAGATGTGATCTAAAGGCAACATTTAGAAAAATGTTTTTTGGGAAAAGAAATTATTCAAGGGGTGAGGGGACAAACCTAAAAGTGAAAATATATTTACTTTTCCCCCAAGAACTGTAAATTTTTCCTTAAAACTTAGAATTGAAATTTAGTAAATGCATATTTCAACATTATTTAAATCTGCTCTATATAGAGCATATCTCTTTTAAGGTTCTACTTAATCCTTAAAGGGCAAACCATTACACCAAAAGAGACCAATTTAGAAAATCATCTGGATGACTCCTGTAGTGTTGTGTTGGCATCATTCAGATACTTGCCTTAATCCTCTTTTCCCTAGGTATTTGGCTAGTGTAGCCCCTGTTCATCCTGTCAGTGCCTGAATTCAAGGTGAAGACTACTTGAATTTAAAATGATGGTAACAGGCAAAGAAAAGCCATGCACTTTATACCCTTTTGTTTCCAATCCAATAAAGTATTTTTTTGACTCTAGAAGTACTTTGGCAAACCCAGGTGATACATGTTACGGATGTGGGACAGATGACAGGTATGGAATTGGTCTTGGATCTTTCATAGAGATGTGTGACCTTACATCTATCTCTCCAACATGGTGCTGGTTGTTACCTATGAACATTTTCATTACTAGACCTGAAGAAGTATAACTCCTTTTTTTCAGAAATCCTAGGTCTTTAGCTTATTTACCTGATTTTAAGAATCTAAACTCAGAATCATCTTTCTAATCGTAATGAAAGGCAGCTTCTCTGTCAGCAGTGTGGTCCACCAGGGAGGTTCCAGAAAAAAATTTGCCTTTCTCCTTTACGACTAGGATCTACATGTTGCAAGTGAACAGTTTAAGCCCATAATGTCATTAATAGGCCATTTCTTTTTAGGCACCTTAAAACTGTTTGTGGTAGAGTTTGCAAACAGTTTTCTTTACTGTGCTTTGTCTCCTTTTCAGCCATTTGGAACTCCTGAATTCAGCAGACCGTATAATGTGATGTACTGGCCCCTAGTACACAGATTGGCTTTTCTCCATGATCCCTAGGATGTTGTTACAGTTTAGAGGAGAACAGGACTGCTTGGAGCAAAGTTCTTGAAGGTCATGGGTGCTTTTACCCACATGACTGCCATGGCCCTTCATCCCATACTACACTTGCCTTGATATCACACACCTTGCTGTCCACTTAAAATATCTGAGTTCTGGCCAGGCAGTGTGGCTCAAGCCTATAATCCCAGCACCTTGGGAGGAAAAGGTGAGAGGACTGCCTGAGCCCAGGGGTTCGAGACCAGCCTGGGCAACTTGACAAGACCTCATCTCTACAATAAATCAAAAAATTAGCCAGGCATGGTGTCATTCGCCCGTAGTTCCAGCTATTTGGAAAGCTGAGGCAGAAGGATTTCCTAAGCCCAGCAGGCTGGGGCTGCCATGGCGGGCGTGAACGTGCCACTGCACTCCAGCCTGGGTGACAGAGTGAGACTCTAACTCAAAATAAATAAGAAAGTAAAATTTGAGTTCATTTCCCTCATGCTTATTTGTTTTTAGGGACACAATTGGACCAGTACTGGCACATGCCCTTTGAGGTACAACTTCCAGAAAGAGACTGCCCTACCAAATTTATTGGTGCCTTCCCCTTCCCCCTAAGGATAAGGTTAAATGAGTGAGTGAGCACCATGCCAAATGGATATCAAGAATTATGGGTCTGAACCCAAGAGGCTCTACTTTTTTTTTCCTTACTTCTTTGAGACATGCAGACATTCCAGGCAGGAGCATTTGAACATTTCACTTCAGCCTTCATCTTTCCCATGTGCAGTGGATGAATCATCTAAAGTTATAGAAAAAGCTGTCTCTATATAGGTATCTATTAAGAAAAAGTTTTTCAATCCTAAAGTCAAATTCCATTGTAGCAATTCATGCCACTACAAAAATGTGGTCTGACAAAAAAGATTCACGACCTTTGCCAATGTTTCACCTATTGCAGCAAGATTTGATGCTAGATTTCACTGCAACAAAGGATTAAGACAGATACTTTCTATTCTCTGTAAGGGGTTTAACCTTTCCCAGAATTGGACATAAAGAATGACTATGATAAGAATTATAATGAAGTCTCACTGGCTTTTCCCAGTGTAAGAAAGTTAAGAAAAATTAACATATTATTGTCTTTCAGCTGATTCTCATCTAGAGCATTTTATGGTTCATAGTTTTCTATAATATCCTCTCCTTCCAACTGTTATAAGTCTTGGGAAATAATTTGCCTGCCTAGTGCATTGACAGTGTAAAAAGTAAAATATTTTAAACACATACAACTGATTTTAAAAATCTGTGACTTAGAAGTAAGAGTGTGTTTGTGGTTTATGTTTGTTAGTATGCAAGTTTATGCACATTCAAGTCTATGTATTAGGAATATATTTTATAGTTCTAGAACTTTGATATCCAAAGTGACTGTGAGAATAAAATTCTTATAGGAATTTGGCATGCCTTGATGTTGACATTAAGAACAAGAGAAGTCTTTCACAGGTCATGAATGAAGAATTTGGAACCAACCCCAAAATGAGTTGCCATAATTATATAAACCTGTTTTGGTTGGTCAGCATCCCACAAATATTTATCAATTTTTTTAACCTTTCAATTTCGGGCTCAAAAGAATATGGCATATTTAGAATTATTTTACCATGAATTATTATTTTATTTCAGGGAACTGTAGGCAGCAGATTTCTTTGTTTCAAGTCTTGGTGGCTCTGTGGTGTTTCAGGGGAACAGGCAGCCTTATTTTCCTGAAGCCATCTTCATGCTTCTGACCTAGCCAGACTCCAAACAAATGTCATGTAAGAACATAAAGATGGGTTATTACTTATCGTATATTTAGAGTTGTACTTTGTGGTTCTCATTGTGCTTTTAATTTTACTTTTCTTGCCAAACAAAAATAATTTGACTCAATTATGTGCTTTCTGATATTATAAAGGGCAATTATTAAGGTTATGAGTTTTTTTCTTAGGGCATTTGATGCCTTATATGTTAATAGCAAGTGCATCATATCATTTTAAAATAAAACTATTTATTAAAATGTTTTGTTGTATTTATTAACTTCTATTTAAATCTTAATTTGTGATACTGATTTGGTCTTTTAAAATGATATTTGAAATTATCTGTCCAAAAAACTAAAACTATTATTTACCCCTAATTTAAGCGTATCATTCTTCCTGCTACCATATCATTAAACAATGTAGACTATGACTTATTTATTTATTTTGCCTTGTATGAAATAGTCCAACTTATTTAGGTTTCTCTAAATTATTCAGTATTGAACTTAGAATTTGAATTGCATGATATGGAAAACTACATAAACAGATATTTCTAAAAGTTAGGTGGGAAACATACCAAATTGGCTTATGTTCCTGTTCTTAATCTTCTCTTAGTCTAACTTGATCTCCATTTTCATTTGAGGGATACATCATAATTTATGTTATTAAGTGGAATTTTATCCTTAGTCTGTGTAAGTGCTGTCAAGGTCAAGAATTGTAAAGAGTTCTTTAATCATCTGCAAAATGAGGATAATACTACTTGCCTTGCAAGACTCTGATGAAGCTTATAAGAAAAAAAAAAAGGTTGAGAGAGAATCCTCTCTGGTGTTCCATCTTTAGATCCACCATTATCTTAAGTGAGATGCTTTGTAACAGCAGAATCTGGGTTTTTGGAGATACTTGGGATCCAATGTTTATGTTGATTGCTGGTTGATGGAAAAATGAATTGGGTCAATTGCAGATGATTCCTCATCACCATGCTAAAATATAATCTTTCCCTTGTCCTCCTCCCTCCCCCTTCATCCTCTTCTTCTTATTTTCCTCTTCCTTCTCCTGTTCCTCCATCATCATCATGGAGAAACTTCTCATTTAGATATCTCTTACTTCCACTATCATAGATGTATTCCCCCCAAGAAAGAAATGTACATTTTCCTTCATAAAACAGGAAAAGAATTTGGAAAACTGTTTTTTGCTTAATTGTGGGGAACAATGTGTGAATACTTTGTCCCATAATCCTCCAGACCTTGAATAGTTGTAGCTCCAGTTGTCAGCATGTGATGTAGCAAAATACTCAGCTATCTTTTGAGTAGAAGAGTTTTTGCCATAGGAAAATCTTACAAAATCCTTTTATTTGGTTGAAGTTTTTTAAACGTTCATAGTGTTAAAAGATTCTATTCAGTGAGCACTCTGGCAAAAGCCTGTTCTTCACTGCCATTTATCTAGACGACGAAGTTCATGTATTTATATTTGAGTTTTATTTAACTTTGTATACATTTTGCAAAATTAGCAAAACTAGCTGCTCTAGAATACAAATGACATTAAGAATAACTGCAAAAAACTGAACTTATTTTCCCTTGATACTGAAATGGCATGATGGTGACCCCACCCCACCCCCGCCCCCACTGCCCCCACAACTGAGTGAACTGATAGCAGGGAAACCAGGGACACCACGGCGGGAAGAGGGTAGAGCCAGGACCAGCTTTAAATTGTACCTCATACAAATGATGAGCTTAGGAAAGAATTTCCTGGTTGCAAACAGGATGAAAGGGGACTATGAGAGACACAGACTAGACCCTAACAGTCAAAGATGAGACTGAAAGAGACTGAGTGATAAAAGTTTAGTAGTGATGCAGCCTTGTGTCAAAGATGGTAAGGGCATAGCTGTTTCTGATAGCCTCAAAGAGCAAGCTGAGGAAGAGAAGCCATGGGGTCAGTAAGCAAAGAAACAATTCAGGCTGGAAGCAGGAAAATTTGAGTATGGTTATTGGCACATGGAAGCAAGGAACACAAAAGCCTAAGTTTCTAAGGGAAATTTATTGCCAAAGGAGCCATGAGCAACACTTGAATCCCCAAATTTGTACTAGTAGGAAAATTTGTACAGCCCCAATAAAGGGCATGCTCTTGAATATTGACTTTAGATGCGGTCAAAAATAATAAAAGACAAGGAAAAAACATCTAGGGGGAGCCTTGGAGAACAATGGGCAAGTGATTCCTTTCACAAAGTAGAGCAGGGCCTAGAAAAGGAATTTACCCCACCCACAGATCAGAAGAACTGCATGATGCCTGCCTAACAAAAAGTTTCAGCATCTTTATGGACCAACAATTGCCATCAGAGTGTCTCTTATGGTAATCATATCTTTGTTCCATCATTGTATATTTTATATGAAGTATAACATCTTTTCTGTTTATAGTTTGCCAGATCACAAGAAGAGACAACCCAACCTTATGAAGAAGACTATGTACATTTTGGAGTTCTTGGATTTGAAACTGGAGGCAATATCTGGATGAATGGGTCTTTGAGTCTTCCTTGAGAGTTGAGTCTTTGTGTGTTAGAAGGGATAGACTACAGCAGATCTACCAAAACCCATGCCTATTTCCTTTGTGTAGAGTTTTGCTGGAGAACAGCAGCCTAATTAGATCCAATTAGATAGATCCAATAGATTTGAATGATTAGTTTGCACCAATAGAATATGAGTACAGTGATGTGTGTCACTTCTTGATTGCAATGGTTTAAGAAACCAACATGCCTTTACTCATTTCCCTTCTCAAACTGGTGGCTGGAAGAAACTACCTATGAAGAACTTAGAAGCTACATCGAAATGGGCAGATCATTCAGCAGCATGGGCTGTGGGGCTGTCTTGTGCACAATTATTTGAAACCTCCAACCTTAGGCTCATCTTCCAAGATCACTCTGGTTAATATCTAGCTGGCAGACAAAAAAAGAGACAGCATGGAAGATTTTGCGGGAGGTTCTCACATTCTGTTGGTTAACACTCAATTTTGTTGCCACATCTGACCGCAAAGGAGGCTGGGAAATGTAGTCCAGTAGTATATTCAGGAAAGAGAAGAAATGGGTTTGGTGAAAAGCTAGCCAGTCTGTTGCACAATGTGTGACCTGCTTATAGCTAATTTCCTGTTTAATGTTTGCTTTTTCTCATTATTTTCTTCATATCAAACTCCCCCTCTAATCCATGATGAGTAGTTGACTTCTTTTTTTTCTCAAGTGAATGAGGTTAAGTATCTCATGGTAAAAATCTTAATTTATATTATGTTTAGTATATAAGCTATATATTGCTGTGCAATACATTACTTGAAATGTAGTGGCTTAAAAATTAAACTTTTATTATTGCACACAATTTCTGTTGGTCAGGAACTTGGGACCAATTTAGCTGTGTGGTTTTGGCTCAGGGGTTCGCTCAGAAAGTTTCAGACAAGACATTGGCAGAGGCTGCATTTTAGGGCTTGCCTGTGACTGGAGGATTCTGTCCCAAGATGGCTCACGCACCTGGCTGTCAAGCTTGTTCTGAGTCTTGGCCGGAGTTCTTGATTTGATTTCTTACCACATGGATCTTTCCATAGGGCTCCAAGGCTACTGAGATCCTCTAAAGGGAGGGATCCAAGACAGAAAGGAGGAAGCTGCAAAGGTTTTTATGGCCAAGTTTTGGACGTCAAACACTGTCACTTTCACTGCATTTTATGAATTAAAATAGTCACTAAATCCAGTCCACAGTCTAGGAGATGGAACTAGGCTCCACCTTTTGAGGGAGGAGTGCCAAGAAAGGGTGTGCACATATTTTAAAACCTCCACTCTCAGTATTTTGATTTTTCTAAATCCCTCCATTCTCTTTAGTGTTGCTAAAGTACCTCTTTACTTAATTAGTACTGTAATTGCTTGCCTATTTTAACTTCTATTTCAGGAATGTTAACCATATCTTTTTTAAAAAGATGGATTAATGAGTGTTGAATTTGATCTTAAAAAAAATCAGAGTTGACTTTGAAACTTGCAGAGAAAAATCAGGTTCTCAAGCTACATGGAGGGAAACATAGGTCTACGGGTGTGAGTTATAGTGAACAATAACTATCCTGAGTGCAAAGCTGAGCTCCCACTACAAAATAGAAGTATATATCATGATTTTGGAGGGGAGGGGGGAAACTTCCAGTTCCAATCTCTCCTCCTTTTCAGTGCCAAATATGTTCATTTCTCCAACAAAACATCCATAGTTATCTATGATATTGAAGAATCATTAATATATCATATTAACAGGTAACTAACTTATAAAATTTACTAGATTGATGCTTAAATTGGTTGATAATAAAAGTTAACACTATGAGTGCTTATAATGTGCCAGAGCCCAATTCACACATTTACCCAATTAATCCCCATAACAATTCTGTGAGGTAGGGCCTCTTATTACCCTAATGTAATATGTGAGTAAAGTTAGATTTATTATAAAAATCATTAGCTTGCCTAAAGCCACACAACTCACAAGTGGCAGAATTGGGATTCAGACCCAGTTAACACTTGCTTGAGTTATAGGGTTAATAAGTGTGGTAGCTGAAGCTTCCTACCCAGGTCTGACACAAAAATCCACGTTCTTTCAATCTAAAGTGGGCTGTCGTTTACTTCTGTAGCTCTTTTCACTTGAAATGCCTGCCCTTCTCTCTGCCAAGGCCAACCTCATTGATGATATTCACAGTGTTATTGATCTTGCCCTTCTTTAAATGACCATAGCACTTTGTATGTGTCCCACAGTTCACTCACAGGAGTCTGCCTTATATTGATCACTAATTGTTTCATACATTAGTCTTTTCTTTCCAACTAGACTTTAAACTATGGGAGGGTAAGTGGCCTGTCTTATATCCAAGATCAATACTAACCTAGATCACTACTAACTCATACTAGTCACTTGGTGATTGCTCATGACTTGCATACATAGGAACATGATGGATTCTCCCATTGTGCCAAATATAAGTCAGCCTGGGCCCAGTGCTAACACAGCCTCTTACCCTGGTTTCCAGTATAAGGAAATATGAAAATGACCCAAGGGGTGCAGGGGAACTCTCTAAAGGAGAATCTCAAGTCAATTCGCATTAGAAAACATGACATAAGAGAAAACATAAAAGAATAATGCATTCCACTTGGATAGCCAAAGGCTAAGACAGGATTTAATAAAAATTTACTAGTTTATAATAGTTCATGTATAGAAATATTCACTCTAACCTAGAAATCAAAAATTATAAATCAAAATATTAAATTGATATAGTTTTCACCATAAAATTGGGAACTTTATGAAGTAATATTTTATGTTGTCTTAAGAGATGTTATTTTATGAGTTACTTCATAGACTTAGCACTTAATACATTTCTCACTGAGATGTAATTTAACAGTATATATAGAGAGCCTCCAAAAATCCATTCTCCCAGTGTTCTACTTCAAAGAAATTTGTAAGAGAAATATTCAAGAGATGAATAAAAATTTATTTACAAAGATATTCATTACTGCCTTAGGTAAAAGAGTGAAATACTGAAAATAACCTAATTGCTCAATAATTGGGAGCATTTAGGACCATAAACTGGATCACTATACAACCACAAAACAATTTTCAAAGATTTTTAAGGATATGGAGAAATGCTCATAAAGTAACATTAAGAGAATAAGTTGATGATATAGAGCTTTTCCTCAAATATAGCATCATTCCAATTATGTGCTCTATATGTGATTTATATATGCATAAGGCCAGGCAGAAATATATTAAAATATAAACAATATTATCTCTACAATGAGGTTATTGGTAGTTTTTTCTTTTGTTATGTGTTCTAAATTTTTCTTTTTAAAAAAATGTGCTTTACATTTTTAACAAACATTTATATAACATTTATATAGTCATGATTGACTCAAGAGATTTACAGATATTAACTCATTTAATTTAATTTTCATAAGAACTCTATGAAGTAGGTACTATTGTACCTCAATTTTATTGATGAAGATATTGAGGCACAGAGAGGTTAAAAAAAATTTCCTCAAGGTCACACAACTAGTAAATAGTGGAAGCAGGGTTCAAGGCCATGCACTTAACTATATTATGATTGTGAAAAACCTTGAAATCAGAAAACAAAATAAAATAATGTCCAATTGGAGAAAATAGTAAATAACAAATGATTTGTCTTGACCTCCCTGGGCTAATATAGGATAAAAAAGCAACCTGAAAAATTGAGATATCCATCAGGAAGACTATTTTGATATTCAGGATGATTACACCAAAATGAGCTACAAGAGAAGATGATGGGAACTGCTCAGTGAGACCATAAAAACTTGGTTTTCCTCTGTACAGCTCATGTCTTCATGCTGAGGGTAGGAAGGTAACCCTCAAGATCCCTGCCAGGTCTAGGATTCAGGGATTCATAAGATAATGAAGTAGAGTTAGATGACTTGGTTTGTCTTTTCATTACTCATTCTCTCTAAAAGAGACATAACAATGAAACTCTGCTTTCTGTAAATATAACCTAATTTTTTTTGTCTTCAATTGAGACATAGGCTAAATACTTTCGAAGAAGAGAGAGAGTCAACTGTTCTTTTACCTTTTTTCTCAGGCTTGAATAAGCCTACTGAGAAAATTTAGTAGAAAGAAGAACCTGTCAGCATATTGTCAGGTAAGTAAAGGAATTACACCATATAAATAGCTACCATGAATAATTTATTTGGAAACTAGATGATATTATTTGTGCTGAACTGTACTTTATCCATTTTCCTTCCTCTTCGTTTGGGGCTTTTATGAGTTTAGGTTTTGTGTCATAATACACGTCAGAGGAAAGAAAAATATCTGTTAAACAATAAAAATAAATTCTAATTTGCCAAGTGGCCTATAATTATTGAGAAGTTGATTTTTTGTTGTTGACCTCTATCCAGTTGCAGTAGAAAAATGAGTTAGTAGAATAATTGCTGTTTTTGCTCATATGCCAAACTTTACTCATTTTTTAAAGGAATTTTTAAGTTTTATAACAGTGGACCCACTTTGTAACTGTTACTCCTCTCTCTGTTCACTCATATTCATAAAGTCTATCCACAAGCCACTTAGTAAGTGGAAACATTTCTGACAAGATCTATGGATAAAGTCTAATGAAAGAAGGTCTAAGTATGTAATGAAAAATTTCACCCAAGAAACAGTATTAAAAAAACCCAATTATAATATGATGTGATAAATCTCCACAAAAGATATTGTGATACTGACTAGGCTATAAAAAGAAGCCAAAAGGAAAACTGGAAATGGGTCCCAATTAGTACTATATCGATGACCAATAGACACCTCTCTCCTTCTTGTGTGGACATCAAAGGGAAAACACACAAAACTTGGAATATAATTCATACCTATCTTAATATTGAATCTCCATGGGGACAAAATGACCATTGTGTACTTGTTCTAGAAGGGTAGAGAAATTTAAAAAAAACAATTATCCCCCCTCTGACTTACAGAAGGTATTAGAGGGAGAAGCCCAGGATAGGAATACAAGGGGGGACCCCCCAAAAACAGAATTTTTTTTTGGAGGATGGGCCCCTTTTAGTACCAGCTTTCCCTACTAGTCAAGTGTTCCAAGAACACATTGGCATCAGTCTACCAGCTAGTGTTGTTGTAAAAGGCTGCGTTCGGCTTTAGTTAATTTTTTCTTTTGAGGTTCGACATGTTTGCCCATTTCTTGATGGATGATTTACAAGCACATCTGCCCACACTGAGCTGAGTGTTCAGCAGTTCTTGACCCAAATGGCATGATTCCCATGCCCCACCCTCCCTACTTACCTGATCTTGCACCAAGTTACTTTTTTTGTTGTTGTTATTTCTCTGGAAGACAAAAGCCTTCAAAGGGAAACATTTTACCAATGTGGAAGAAGTAAAACAAAAAACGGCAAAAGCACTAAAAGGTATCAACATTTACACGTTCAAAAACTGTTTGGAACAGTGGAAAAAGTGTCTTGATTGGTGTATTGAATCAAACAGAGAGTACTCTGAAAGTGACTAAAGTTTTAACTTGCAAGAATAAATACACAACTATTTCTAAATAAAGTCTGGGTTTTCGGGGCCCCCCTCATATAGTCTGTATATGATGAAGGGAAAAAATAGAATGCTAAAGTCTGCCAAAGTACATGGCCCTTTTATTTAGTAATAAATGAATAAACAACAAACCTGGGGTCTATCATGAGGTCAAGAGAGTGACTGGAAAGTACAACCACTGCATAAAATAAATAATAAGGAATTCGAGGATTGGGCATAGGCAGCAAGAGAGAAAAGAGAAGGATGGAGGGAGAAAGGAAGAAAGGGAGAGGGCTCAAAAAAATGAGTAGAGGCTTAAGAAGGAAAAGTCTACTTGTTGAGAAATTCCCAGTTCCAAAGATAGCCAAAGGGTTTTGAAGATCTATGATGTTGCATATTTAATATTAAGCTGTTCTCTTTTGCACATTTTATATCTTTATATTCTTTCTCAATATCTTTAAATCTTGTATATAAGCCACCATATGTAAGAGCCTCATGTTAGAGAAGCCATAGGGAATTTAAGGATGGAACAAGTCAAAGAAGGGCGGGCTCCTTGGAATTACCCCTCTACCGAGGCCCACTTGGCAGCAGCATCAGCAGTTGAGGGAGATGATTTGTTCAAGGATTCCATGATCTTCAGGGAAACAGGTGATGGTTTGAGCCAGACCTGAGAGCAGAGGGTAAGAACTGGTAGAAGCAGAAAAGTGGGCCCTGGTAAGCACCAGGTCACCTTCAGTGTCTCCCAGACCTAGTAGAGGAAGGTGAGCCTTGAGAGTTGTGATAAGACAAGGGAAGGAAAAGGTGAGTGAAAGGCTGCAGCACTTGGGTCACAGGAGAAGGTGGTGGGAACAGGGTCAGAGACAAAGGCTGTCTGTCATGGTTGTATGAATTGAACTTCATTCTGTAGATAATGGAGAAGCTATTCAAATTGTCTTTAAAAAGGGAAAGTGGCATAATCAGATTTCAGTTTTAGAGAGAAAACTCAAATAATGGGGTAGAGGTCACAGTAGGAACATGGATGAGGACAGTCGGGAAGTATTATGAAGGGTCTAAGGATAAGTGAACTAGGAAGTGAAGGGAGAAAATGAGAGGAGGCAACAAATTAGGTATTTCAAAGAGTTGGTGATTAATTTGAATGGAGTGGGGTAGTGAGAGAAATTGCTTGGATTGTCACTAACCAAGGTATGAAATGCTTAGGAAAAAGCACTAGGTTTAATAGGAAAGATATGCTGAGTTTGAGGTATGTTAAGGACATTCATGTGAAGATGTCTAATGGTCAGTGGAAATATGGGTCTGGAGTGCTAGAATGAGGTTGGCCTTGTTTATGATGTAAAGCTACATGACAATAATATCTCAACTCAAAATTTGGACCCAGGGTCTTTCCAACTTCCAATGGCAAGTGAATATATTTTCATAATTTTTTATAAAAATATGTGGATGCATATTGTTAAATGTTAATTCATTGTCTTTAAGTAAATGAATACATTCACTTGAAAGCAAAATGTCCCTGGAAAATTTAGGATATATCACTACACGTGTATTTCATCCATTTCAAAAAGGATCAGTGCAGTTTACCATGTTAAGCCAAAGCTTAACAATAAAAAGATTAATTAGAAATAAATAAGAAGAAAGAGTAGAGGATATAACTAGCTAGATTCCTCATATTCATCAATAACCCCAAATGAAAATCTAAGCTAACTTGAGATTTCTATTAGAATAAAAAGAGGGTTAAAAAGATTTGATTATGCTTACAAGGTATTTGATGCAAAGAACGGTGGTATTAATTTGGGGAGAGAAACATTTCTTGACTCAAAATTCTATGAGGAATTTATCATGTGGATCTTTATAGAAAGGATACTGAATAGTAATAAAAAATGATTTTACCAAAGATACAGAAATGTCCTTGTAATTGATGCTTTCAATGTTGACCCTATTTAAAGGCTGATGACATAATACTGAATCCAAAGGGAAGGTCCTTGTTCAGAAAACAAAGATACCGCAGCCAGAATAAGTTGCCTTCTATGATAAATTAATTAAGGAATGGAGCCAGAATTCTTTTAGGAATTGGGTGGTTAACATGCTTCTCTAATTCTCAAATCTTAGATTTTTTTCAAGCAAGCTTCTGACAAAATTGCTGAATCTCTACTCTTTTGTTGTTGAATTCTCTGATGAGCGTTTAGGTTTTTAATATCTTGTATGTGGATGAAAATAAATTTCGAATGCTTCAGATAGCAGAAAGATAGGAAAGAGTTGAGATTCTACTGTGAAAGTTTCAGAGACTCCTTTCATGGTGGCCCGTATGGAAGATCTTACCATATTTCCATGAATGGGGCTGCCAGGAAGTTTGCAAAAGTACCTCTAACTTGGAAAATTATTTGAGTCTATTTAATCACATACAACATTTTCAGGCCATAAATGGTAGAAAACATAATTTTGACTTTGGAGGTTTATGTTGATAATTTGTTACCTTAGCCAAAATAATAAGCTCTTCATTGTTTCTATAGAGAACACTCTAATGAACCTACAAGATCCAAATGAAATAGTACAAAAGTTAATAATATAATAATAAAGTTATATTTTATTGCTGCTTTCACTGAGCATCGTCAAATATTATTTCTCTTAAAATCCTCCTGGATGATGTCATTTCACGGGACCTATTTATCTATTAGGGAATGTCAGTAAATGCAAGTATCTTCATTGTTAATTAGATTATTCTAATGCTACTGAAAATAATCTGCCAGTGTGCTTGCTGCTTTCCCTAATAACCTGATATGGACCAAATGGGCTGGTTCTTACAAAATTTTCTATATCTAAAGAGAAGGCCTAAAGAAGAATTGGGCAGAATATTGTGAGTACTTGTTTGTCTGTCTGCTTGTTTGTTTGTTTGCAGAATCATTTGTTACATGTGAGGATTTGTCTCATAAGTATATTGTGAGAAGGGGAGGTCTGGGCTATGAGCATTTCACATGTTAGATGAAGATGCTTCATTCCAACTATAGTATGTCAAATAGCAGAATTTAAGACAGAAGTAAGGAAAGTCAAGCTGTTTAAAAGCTCTATCTTTAGACATTTTTAAGTATGTAATAAATCTTAGGCTGTTATTACTTATAAAAGTAACTAAAAACTATTTCTTACTATAGCAAATTCATTTGATAAGGTATTTTCTGTTTGAATGTAAAAGGCTCTCTATGAAGAAGTGCCTTCAAAGAAACAATTTTTTCAATTGTTTCAATTTCATATTAGAACCATTGTTAATCATGGTATTAAAATCCCATTCAAGATATCAGGCAACCAATTCCTGATCAAAAGACCATGACACAAGAGCTAAGATAAACAAGTGGGACCTCATCAAACTGAAAAGCTTCTGCAAAGCAAAAGAAACCATCAGAAAAGCAGAGAGACAGCCCACAGAATGGGAAAAAAATATTTGCCAGCTGTATATCTGACAAAGGTCTAGCATCCAGGATCTACAAGGAACTCAAACATGCTGAAAGGAAAAAAACAAGCAGCCCCATTAAAAACTGGGCAAAAGATATAAATAGACTTCTCAAAAGAAGACACAAGAGAAGCCAACAGACACATTAAAAAAATGCTCAGCCTCACTAATCATCAAAGACATGCAAGTCAAAACCACATTGAGATACCACCTAACTCTGGTCAGAATGGCCATCATCAATAACCCAAAAAACAACAGATGCTGGTGAGGATGTGGAGAAAATGGAACACTTCTACACTGTTTATGGGAGTGTAAACTAGTACAACCTCTGTGGAAAACAGTTTGAGAATTCCTAAAAGCTCTAAAAATCGATCTTCCATACAACCCCTTTCTGGGAATGTACCTGGAGGAACTCAAATCATTCTACGAAAAAGATAACTGCACATGCATGTTAATCGTAGCATCATTCACAGTAGCAAAAACATGGAACCACACTATCCATCGAAAGTAGACTGAATAAGAAAGTGTGCTACATATACATGCTGGAGTATTATGAAGTCATAAGGAAGTACAAAATTATAGACTTCACAGCAACTTGGATGGATTTAGAGTCTATCATACACAGTGATCTATCACAGAAACAAAAAGACGAGTACCACATACTCTCACTCATAAGCAGATCCTGAACATTAATCATAATAATATAAGAAAGGGAATGGCAGTAGTGGGACACTGCCAGGGGAGAGAGGGGGAGCACATAACATCAATAAGTGTACCTGATCTCAAACCAAAACTTTACCTGTATGATGATCACTTATCTACCTCATCTTGAATTGTAACCCACGTCTTAAAAAAAGACTATAAATGGATCCTAGTGGTTCACAGAAGGCTGTCAAATTGATACACCATATCTTTCAGGTATTCTAGATCTGTAGTAATAGGACACTTCCAGGTAGATCTTAACCCAAAACTGGATCCGATTCTAAGAAATGTTCTTATATATACCTTGTCAGGTTAAAAGCTGAACCTCAGTGTGAAATGAATTTGTTCTGGCTAGCCCACTTATATGTTACCAGTTTTTTTTACTAGCCAACTAACTAAGAAATAATCCTATAACCTTAGACATGGAAAAATTGACTTTCCAAAAGCAGGTTCATTCTTTCTCCTTTGCCATTTCTGTTTCCTCTGCTGGGTTTTTCCATTTTGTACCCAGTTCTTCTAAAGAAAAAAAATAAGTAATTCCAAACTGCTAAAATCTTAGCTAGGTTGTATTGCCTATGGGGTCACCAAGCTCATATCTGCCTCTTAAAGCCCCTGGATAATGAAGGGCCCTGAGAAACTTAACTAAAAATTACAGTATTGCTGATAGCTAGAGAAGACAGACCTCCAGGTAAGGCATATTTGTCAGACCTGAACTTCCATTCTCAAGACTGGCTAAGTTTTAATCACCAGTTCACACCTGGAGCCATTAGTTTAGAAACAGCAAACATGTGCTATACAATCTTCACTCTTAAAACTCAATTCCAGCCATAGGCAAATCAAGTGCCAAAGAATGTGTTGAGGCTTGTGCTCCTGGAAATGATAGCCACATTGAGTTGATATGATGGAAACTGAGAGGGAATAGATTGGAAGGCCCGGACACATCAGAGCCCTAAAAATATGATGTAGCAGGTGGATGCAGACTTAGATAAACTCAGCTTCACAGCATTCTTATGGATTTTCTGCAGCTGGAGAACATGAGGGAGTGAGTTCATCTTTGGCAAAAATGAAACTAATCTTATTCTTTAAAATGCCTGGGAAAGTGAAGAATGTTTTTAAAGACCAGATACAAACTTTTTTTTTTTTCAGCAGCCAGCAAATTGGAAGCAGAACTAAAGCAGGGTGAAATGAGCTAGAAGAAGAGAAGCTATCCTTCCTGGAATAGTGTTCAAGCTCAAATTCCCTCTGCCACAATCCAGACGTGACCTCCACCAGCTGAGACTATGAGTGAGCTCAGCGTAAAGAAATACTCTGTCTCTTTGAATGGCATCCAGAAGGATGAGGCAGCCACATGGCCTTTTGTCTTAAACCAACTTGTGCATACAGAAGGGATAAGAAATGTTCCTCATCTTAATCTCAAAGCAATCCCTATCTCAGAATAGGACAAAATGCATATAGCATCTAGGAATTCACTTTTTAATTTAATTTCCATTCTTCTGCTCATCAGTCATATCCTTTTCTTTAGCCTCTCCTTTTAACCCTTACTTTCCCTTTATCCTTCTAGGAAAAAAAAATGATTAGTTGCTCCATGATAAAGGTTTTTGTTTGTTGTTGTTGTTGTTTAGTTATGACTATAGAAAATGTCAAACCTATTGAAGTTCCAAAAAGCTCTAAGGTTTATAGGTGCCACCACCTGCACTGCTAAGATAATCTTTCTTCTTCCATTGTTTGCATGTTGTGACCTCCTCCCTTTTCTCTTGGTTGTGCTTTGGAGACAAGAGAGAAATCGAATATCCCATAAAATGCTATCAAGTTTTCCCCTCTATGTATAGAAATGGCAGTTTCTGAAGGCTTGATACAAAAGGAGAAAAGTAGGTAAAAATTCATGTTTTACCAGTTGTTTTCCCCTGGGAACCTTTTCAATAACTCTTTTACTTTCTTAAATACTGTCATATTAAACTGTGTATGAAAGAATATTTAAAAAATCAGAAACCTATAATTTTAATAGAAGGAATAATTATTGTTTAATTGAGACTAAGCAACTAGTCACTAGACCTATGTTTGCCTGGGAAATAACTCTGGAGATAGTTATAATTTCCCAAATCAAGAATGCTTTTAATTCAGATACAGATTTTATTGATTAAAATAAGAACACTGGTTTAAAAAATTAGACCTTTTTACTAGAGAGGTACCATACACATTGCTTTGAATGCTAAGTTTCAATATATATTTACATATTCCTCTAAACACCATAAGGGTAGACATTCTTACCCAAGTTTTAAGTAAATAATTCCTGATGGCATTTATGTTCATCCTCAAATAATCTAAACCACAGATACCGAATTTAAATGCCAAGAGTCAGTTGTACCTTTTGTGTTATTTTTTAAGTCCCCCCAAATTAATAAATATTAGCGTTGAATTATAATTTTATTTAAAACATTCTTATACTATGCAAAATATCTCTGCCTGGATTTGTGTTTATATGAACAAATTTCAGGAAGGGATATTTAGTTTTTTGGAGGCACAGTTAACATTTTTTCAGAATTCCCTAAAATATACAACTTTGCCTTTAACTACTTAGGGTTTATGCTTCATTGTGTCTGGCTCACAACACCTACTTTATCTGGGCTGATTTGAGGCATAACAGATGGGAGTTTTACTATGGGAAAAGGGTTGGTTTCCTAGACTTGTCAATGGGAGGAGAGGAAGGCTTTAATTGGGATTCAGCCAGATGCATTGGACAGTTCATTCCATGAGAAATATAGGTTAAATGAACATGAAAAAATATGAGAATGACTGTGAAAAGAAAAAATAAAACAACTTGGAGAAAATGCATTCTTATGGATTCTTTCATTTATTTAATATTTTTTACTGATTGCTATATTCTGGGGATTTTTCTAGGCAATGGTATATAAAGATAAGCAAAGCAAAACCCGTAGCTACCTATCTTCAAGGAGTTTCTGTTTGTTCGTTTGTTTGTTTTTAAGGTGGGGTCTTGCTGTGTTACCTGGGATGCCCTCAAACTCCCGGGTTCAAGTGGTCCTCCTGCCTCAGCCTTTCGAGTAGCAGGGATTACAGACATGAGCCACGGCACACAACAATGAGTTTTCATCTAGCAGAGGAGGTAGGTATGAGTCAAATAATTACATAAGCATATTGCTCCAGTTGATGATGGATATAACATAAAAAAAGGAAGGGGGAATATGAGAGTGTATCATGGGGAAGAAAGCATATAACGGAAATGATGTTGGAAACTGAGACCCTAAGCTGACTGTTGGAAAGATAAGTGTTATTGGTCACTGAAGGTGTCATCAAGATAGGTTCTATACATGAGGCCGAATTTAAAATCCCTGAATACTCATGACAAATGAACAGAGGAACTGAAAAGAGGAATGGATTAAGAAATTAAAGAAAATGAGGAGCCAACTTCAATTCCTGAGCCTGCAGATTGCTGAGTGTCCTTTGAGAAGTTTTCAACCTTTTCATGAAAATCAACTTTTGTCCTTGGGACATGACATGTTATCCCATGTCAGAGGAAATCCAGCATGTTGGAGGCCAGTATCTATCTTGTCAGTGTGAAACTGAACTTTTAGTCAGGTGTGATTAGAGAGATGATGGAGATCATAGTCTATGCCAGGTTTATTTGTGTGTAAAGAGTCTTTTCTTCATGAAACATAGCTAGTTCCTGCCTCAAACCCTTATTGAAGTTGATGGTTAGCTATTCTGTCAACTTTGGCCTTTGGTGTTAATAGCAGGAAGAATGAAACACTAGTGAATTAATTTCAGACTTTACTGGATTGAACTCTGATCAGTTCAGAAGTGTAGGAATGATTACACTGGGTGGAGAAAGATTCTTTAAAGGTCTTTCTTCCAAAAGACTTGCAGGCAGACTCTGGTTTGTGTTGTGACTTGATAGCAAATCATAGTGGTTGACTAATTTTGTTTTGGAATAGAGAGTTTAAATATTTCTTATAATATGTTCTTGAAATATATTTCATAAAGGAATTGCCTGGATGTTGAAAGGTTTGGTTGATGTTATAAATGTTCTCATATAAGGACTAAATAAAGAAAAAATAACTCAGTTACACCACCCAGAAGAGTTTTAGAGCTGCATTTTATGTAGGTAGGTAAAAGAGTGGGAAGAGGGTAACATATTTTTGCCTGTGACTTCTGAGAACAAAGACCTTGGGTATGAAACTATCCATCTCCAGGTTCAGATGATTTTCCTGAACAAGACTAAGAGGTACAATTTAGAGGCTGTTAAAATATTATCTTTAATAAATTGAAAATGCATCTTTGTTTAAGCCATGGCCTAGATACAGAACTGTACCTTATAGCTCTCATTTAAAAGAATAAAATAAACAATTTTCATAGATCACTATTAATGAGTTTACGTGTATTGACTACTTACTGTGTTCCATCCCCTGTGCAGATTTCTTTATATTGATTATCTCATTTGCATTTTATAACAACTCGATGAGGTAGGTTCTATTTAAATGTTGGGGAAACTGGTGTGTAGACAAATTAGAAAATCCAATGCAAGATCAAATAAGTAGATAATCCTGAACTGGAGCCCAGGTTTCTGACTCCTGAAACCATGCTGTTAACAACTGTAGCAAAATTCCTTTCATCCCCAGAGTCTAATATTGTTTTAGCTATACTGTTGATTGCATTGAAGGAGGAATGGGTTGATGAATGAATAGAAACCAAAATAAAGTAAATGAATTTAATTTGATTCTCTTGCAAAGGAAACTATAAACTAGAAAATAATTCAGGAAAAATAATAAAATTGTGCACACACACACACACACACACACACACACACACACACATACACACATACACAACACCAAAACTACTTTAGAAGGACCCCATACAAGAAAACATTGCAATCAGAGGAGGCCCCTTTAACTGACATAGCCAGTCAGCTGTGATACAATCCCAGAGGGGGAAAAAAAATCATCCATATCATCTCCTTTCCCCTCTACCCTGCAGTTGGCTTGAGTGTTGAACCAGTAAAAGCTTCTGGGGTTGTAGCACTCACGGGTTCACTATAGATCATGGTGTAAGGTTACATCACTGTACTCTCCTCAGGTAATGACACCCTTGGCCAGGGCTCATAGCCGACACCAGCTATCAAGAATGACATTGCTGCAGCCTACAAAGTGACATGGAGAGAATTTTGAAAAAGGGCAAGGGGATAATTGCAGCTCTTTTAAGGAGAGCTTCAGGCATTCAGCCAAGTAACAGCAAAGATAAGTTAATGTTGCAGTCGGAGCAAGAACAAGCCACAAGCATTTGCTGCCTTTCACACTCCTGCCAACAGATGCATTCTGTCAAAACCACATTCCAAATGGGCCTGCTAATAATCATCAAGCTCTGCTATTGGCAACTTATCTCCTAAGATAGTATCTGTGCCCAGCACCGCTTTTGTGACCCAGCATTGCTTCACTTGTGCACTTGGCTTCTCGGCTCAGATGACCAGTCCCTAGAGACTGGTTGACCCTTGTCCGGCTTTACCTAGGCTGCTTGGGGCTTCCACGTGGAATCAAGCAGAGGGCTCTCATTATGGGGTCTGTTTGTCAGCGTGCTCTGAATGTCACAGTGGAAACCTTCTAAGCAGTACCTTGCATCATGCATATTAAAAGATTGAAACTGCTCTCATTGTAGGTCAAAATATACAATTTCAACCCAGCACATTTATCTTACCCAATTTTGTACAAAACATATACCACGAAAATTAAATCTCATTTCACTTCAGTCTCCCAATTCTCCACCATAGAAGGATCTGTCTTTAACAATTTATATAAACTTAAAATATTTTTATACATATACTTAAACAGATTTGTTTCTAAGCGTATATATTTCTCACACTAATGAGAACACACCTGCATACATACAGTTCCATTCTTCTGTACCTTGCTTTTTTCACAACTTATATCAGGGGTCTTTTCTTCCCAGCCATTGAAGAGCTACCTCATTCATCTAAGGATTTCACATTTTCATTATATGGACATACTGTTATTTATTTAAGCAGTCCTCTATAAGTGGTTTCAAAATTTTTGCTATTACAACCATTGCTGCAACATCTTTATATATGTACATTTTCACGTGTCAAATACAGCTATAGAATAAATTGCTAGAAGTATGATTGTTGAATAATAGGTATTTGCATTTTTAATTTTGATATTGTCAAATTTCCTTCCAAAGACATTGTAACTCACCCTTCTACCAGTAGCACAAGAAACCATTCACTTTTTTTTTTATTTTTTTATTTTTTGAGTTGGAGTCTCACTCTGTCGCCCAGACTGTAGTGCAGTGGCCGCTCCCGGCCACCGCAGCCTCGACCTGCTGGGCTCCGGCGATCCTTCCGCCTCAGCCTTCCAAGTAGCTGGAACTACAGGCGCGTGCTACCATGCCCGGCTGATTTTTTGATTTATTGTAGAGATGAGGTCTCGCTTGCCCAGGCGGGTCTTGAACCCGCGGGCTCAGGCAATCCACTCACCTCAGCCTCCCAAAAGCTCGGGATTACAGGCTGAGCCACCAAGCCCAGCAATATAATTCTTAATAGTGAAAGAATAGTTTTCTTCTAATATCAGCAAGTGTCTGTTCTCACTACTCTTATTAAACATAGTACTGTAAGTTTAATTTTTGTATTAAGGCAAGAAAATGAAATAAAATGCATATGTATTGGAAAAGAAGAAATAAATCTGTATTTGTAGTTAATATGGTTGCATTTATAGAAAATCTGAGGTATCTACAAAAAATATTTTAAAACTAATGAGTGAATTCAGTAAGACCAAGATACAAGACCAAGAACAAAAAATCAATAACATTTTAATATATTAACAATGAACTTGTGAAAACAGAAATTATAAACAATGCCATTTACAATCACTCTCTATATAATTAAATCCTTAGGAATACTTGTCAGAAAACATGTACAGAATCTAGATTCTGAAAATTATAAATGCAGATAAAAAAATAAAAATAAATCCTAAATAAATGGAGACACACACCATGTTTATTGATTGGAAGACTCAACATTGTAAAAGTGCCAATTTTCCTCCAAATTAATCTATACATTTAATATAAACCTCAGCAAGTTGTTTTTGTTGGCTTTTTTTTGCCGACCTAAAGAAGCTTATTCTAAATTTATGTGTAAAGACACAAGTCCTAGGATACATAAAACAATCTTGACAAAGACGAAAAAAGTGGAAGGAATTACTGTACTTAATAAAAAGGCCTACTATATAGCTACAACAATCAAGACAGTGTGGTATTGGTAGAGAGCTAGACAAAGAGGTTAATCAAATAAGATAAAGAATTTAGAAACTAGATCTTCACAAATATGCTCAGTTATTTTTGGCAATTGTACAAAATCAATTCAATAGAGAAAGGAGAGCCTCAACAAATAGTACTGGATCAATTTGACATCCATAGACTAATTAAAAATAATCTTAAATCCTATATTTTATATACAATGTAACTCAAAATGGAGCACAGACTTAACTGAAAAACATTAAACTATAAAAACTTTTAAAAAAAAAACCATGAGACAATTTTTGGGATATAGTGCTAAGCAAAGAGTTTTTAGACTTTACACCAAAAATAAAAGGAAAAAAATTTTTTTTTTTTTTTTTTTTGAGTTGGAGTCTCACTCTGTTGCCCAGACTGGAGTGCAGTGGCCGCTCCCGGCCACCGCAGCCTCGACCTACTGGGCTCCGGCGATCCTTCCGCCTCAGCCTTTCAAGTAGCTGGAAATACAGGCACGCACTACCACGCCCGGCTAATTTTTTGATTTATTGTAGAGATGAGGTCTCACCTGCCCAGGCGGGTCTCGAACCCGCGGGCTCAGGCAATCCACTCATCTCAACCTCCCAAAGGCGCGGGATTACAGGCTGAGCCACCGAGCCCGGCTCAGGAAAAAATTTTTAAAGGGTTCATAAAAGAAAAAAAAATTAAAAAAACGCATTGCAACAGAATGAAAAATGTTGTTCTGTGAAATTCCATGTGATTGGGACGTAAGATAAACTACAGATTGGGAGAAAATATTTGTAAACAGCCGATCTGACAATAAAAACTACTATCAAAATATATATAAAAGACTCTCAAGGCAACATAAAAAATCAGATGACCCACTTATAAAATGTTCAAGAGATATGATGCAGAGACAATTCACCAAAGTTGATATACAGATGGCAAATACGCACATGAGAAGATGTTCAAAACCATTAGCAACTAAGAAAGTGCAAGTTGAAACCACAATGAAATATTACTACACATCTATCAGAATTGCTAAATTTAAAAAAAAAGTGATGAAAACAAATGCAAGTGAGAATTCCAAAAGAACTAGAACATTCTTAAATTGCTGTGGGTATGTGAAATGGTACAGCAACTCTGAAAACTAATTTCACAGTCTTATAAAACTAAGCATGCAATTACCGTATGACCTAGGGATTGCATTCTTGGGTATTTATCCCAGAAAAATATAAACTTGTGTTCACACAGAAACCTGTACACAAATGTTCATAGCAGCTTTATTCTTAGTAAGCAAAAACTGGAAACAGCCCAGATGTCCTTCAACAAGTGAATGACTAAAAAAAAAAGCACAAAAAATCCCCTGTGATATATCCTTACCATGGAATGCTACTATTCAGCAATAAAAAGGAACAAACTATTGATGGACACAACAACTTGGACCAATCCCCAGGAAATTATGCAGAGTGAAAAAAGCTGAAACCAGAAGGTTAAAAATATGTGATTCCATTTATATAACATTTTTGAAATGACTAATTTTTAGAAATGGAGGACAAATTAGGAGCTGCCAGTGGTCAAGAATGGGGAAAGGGGCGGTAAGAGGTAGGTGTGTGTAGTTATAAAAGGGCAACAGGAGAGATCTTTGTGTTGTTAGAACTGTTGTGTTATGACTTTGTGGTGGATACTCAAACAAGAGCAAAATTATATATATATTAAATTAAGTACAAAGCACACACACACACACACACACACACACAAACACACACATAAACAAATGAGTACCAGTAAAACTGAGGAATCCTGAATAATATTGGAATATTATTTCAATGTCAATATCTTGATTGTGATATACTACAGTTTTGCAAAATGATTTCACTTAGGCAAACTGGGCAAAGTGAACTATTGATCTTTCTTATTATTTCTTACAATGCCACGTGAAACTTGAATCTCAATGAAAATTTCAATTAAACATACCACTACAGAAGTCCAAAGAAGGCATGAAGAAATTTGACTTTGGTAAAACAAGGTGCAAGACAGTTTGTACAGTATGTTCCCATTCATGATTAGAAAAGATGCATATATAGATAATTATATATTGGCATGGTAAATTGCTGGAAATTGTCATAAAAGATTTTTGAAGTAGTGACCTCTGGGAAGTCTTAGAAAGAGATTCACTTTTAAAAATATACCCTTTTGTGGCACTTTTTAAAAACTACATGTATTTATTACTTATCCCAAATTATATTAAAAACATATAGAAATATAATATATCTGGTAAAATATAAACTGTATTGCTTTAAATATGCTATCATAATTACCATGAGAAGTAAATCTATAGGAAAATCTTACAGGGTACAAATATGTTTGTTGGTGTCAGTAGAGGAAGAAATTTTCATCAAAAAATGATTCCCATTGCTCTAACACCCCAAATTCCTAGAGTCCAGGCCACAGCCAATGGTAGTTTTTAAAAAACTGTTGTTCCCAGGGCCCTGTATTTTGATGCCAAACTGTGTGAAAGAAATGAATTCTTTGTGCTAATGTTTTGTCATTTATACTATCTCATGAATCACATTTTAAATCTATTTATGAAAACAGACATATATAATTTAAAAGTTTAGGTCCTCTTAATGCTTGGTTGTAAATATCAATAATGCTGACAGCAGTAGGTGTCTAATACTGTCTACAGCCAACCAGCAGGAAAGAGAGGAACTGATGCTCAGATTATGTAAATTAGCTGGGCCTAATTCAGGGTGCATCAGAACTCTTGAAAAGGTTTGATCCATTCTGACTAAATAGCTAGAGAACAGGTCTTCAGCACAATTAATTGATAAATTCCCTGCAACCTTTTGAACTACATGTAAGCCTCTGCCGCATACAGAGATAAGACTGCACAAAGGAGTGTCTGTAAACAGCAAAGGTGGAAGGGCATACTTGGATTACTCAGGGACAATGTGATTTTGAAAACGTTTGTTTTTTTCACACCGATGAGAGATATCTGATGAATCAATACTCCATAGCAACATTTTATCATAAAATCTATCTATGGTATTGAAGGCTGCAGTGAACCATGTTTGCACTACAACTTGAGCAGCAGAGTGACAACCCAACTCTATATTTAAAAAAATAAAACCCATTTGTTTATCCCTTTATTTTAATTTTTACATTCTGCTTCACATCCTAGGAAGGAGTTGACAAGCATCTGCCTTGCTCAAACAGCTTTTAAAACAACTGAGTAGGAAGAAAACAACCCAATTTTTAAAGGGGGAAGAGAAGCTGAATAGACATTTCTCAAAAGAAGACATACAAGTGGTCAACAGGCATATGAAAAAATGTTCAATATCACTAATCACCAAGGAAATGCAAATTAAAATCACAATGAGATGTTACCTCACACCTGTTAGGATGGCTATAATGAAAAAGGCAAAAGATAAGTGTTGAGCATGTGGAGAAAAGAGAGCCCTTGTACACTCTTGGCAAAAATGTAAATTATGGAAATTACTGCCATTATAGAAAACAGTGTGACGGTTTCTCAAAAAATAAAAAAGAGAACTACCATATGATCCAGCAATCCAATTTCTGGGTATATATCCAAAGGAAATAAAATCAATATGTCAAATAGACATTTATACTCCTATGTTCATTGCAGTGTTATGTATGATAGCCAAGACATGGAATTACCTATTTATCAAAAGATAAAGAAAATGGTGTGTGTGTGTGTGTGTGTGTAGGGCCGAAAAACCCTGGAATTTATCTCTTTATTTATTTATGTATGTATTCATTTATATATTTATTTATTGCTTTATTTTATTATAGATACCTGGGGTACAAGTCAGGGTTAGGTGCATGAGCAATCATTGTGTAAGTGAAGTTTGGGCCTCCAACTTCTCCTCACTTCCCCTGGTGCAGAATTAGGTACCTTTGTGTTGTTACATGTTCCTTTCCCTCCTCTGGCAGTGTCCCATGACAGTCAATTCTTACTCAAGCCAATCTACAGATTCAATCTAATACCCATCAAATTACCAACATCATTATTTTCAGACCTGGAAGTGACAATACAGAAATTCATATGGAAACAAAAAACGAGCACAAATAGCCAAAACAATCTCAGCAAAAGGAACAAAGCGAGAAGTGTCACACTTCTAGCCTTTAAATTCTACTATAAGGCTACAATAATTAAAACAGCCTAGTACAGGTATAAGGACAGGCATATAGACCAATGGAACAGGACAAAAATTTTGGAATTTTAAAAAAAATTGTGTATGTATTCTTACATGTTTAAACTTCAGTTACCTTCAAAATACTCTCTGTTTGATACAATACACCTATTTTTTCTTTTTTTAACTTATTATAAAGATGTGGAGTACAATTCAGGGTCAGGTATACAAACATTGATTATGCAGGTACCCTTGTTGATGAGGTATGCCCCTCCCTCCCCTAGCAGTTTTCTTCGACTGCCAATCCCACCCTCCCTCCCCTGACATTTTCCCATTACTGCCAAATGCTTTCTTATAGTACAATACACCTATTGAAATGCTTTTCCCACTGGTCAAAACAGTTTTTGAACTCGTGAATTTTGATGCCTTTTAGTCTTTCTGCCATTTTTTGTTTTACCTCTTCCACATCAGCAAGACATTTGCCTTTGAAGACTTCTTCCATCCAGGGAAACAAAAAAGAAATTACTCGGGACAAAATTGGGTGAATAGGGAGGGTGGGGCACAGGGATCATGCTGTTTTTGGTTAAAAAAAGCTGAACACTTAGTGTGGTATGGGCAGGTTCATTGTCATGATGGAAGAGCTAGTCATCAGTTTACCACAATTCGGGACATTTCTTCCACAAATCATGACACAACCTTCTCAAAACTGCTAGATAAAAACTTTGGTTGATTGTTTGATCTGGAGGAACAAATTTTGAGTGTGGTACAAGAGGCCTGCCCCCCAAAAGATAACTCCTTTTTCAGGTGGGGGCTATATGAATACTAATCAGCCTTAAAAAAAAGGCACTCTGCCATTTTTGACAGAAAGATACTATGTTAAATGAAACAAACCAAGGAATAAAAAGACAAATACCACATGATCTCACTTACATGTGAAATCTAAAAACGTTAAACTAATGAAATCAGAGAATAGAATACTGGTTGCCAGGAGTTGGAGAGATAGGAATATGTTGGTAGTGTACAAAGTTTCAGTTAGATGGGAGAAATAAGTTTTGGAGTTCTATGGTACAGCCTGGTGAATATAGTTAATAATAATGTACATTTGAAAATTGCTAAGACAGATCTTATATTTTTCCAAACAAAAAACTACAAGAATTTGAGGTGATGAATATGTTAATTAGCTTGATTTAAGCATTTTACTATGTATATGTATATCAAAATATGATGTACGCCATAAGTATATGAAAGTTTTGTCAATTATACCTTAATAAAGATAAAAGAAAAACAAATACTCTGTTTTCTAACTGTTCCACAGACCTCAAGAACTGGAAGACATTACTTTGCAGTACCCCTCCCCTGCCTTGGTTTTGTTAGGTGGTCAAACTTACATCTGACCTTTAATGGCTACCATGATATGCCTAGCATCACTTCAGAGTTTTTCCAGAGACCTTTGCAAATGTAGGTGAAAATGCCTGACTTTGGTTTATATACAAATATTTTTAATTTTTAATTTATCTTAGAATTATGGGATACATGTGAGGATTTTCTACATAAGTATATTGTGTGAAGGCAAGGTTCAGGCTTCTAGTGAGCCCTTTCCCCCATCCCAGTAATGTACCTGGTACCCAGTGTGTGGTTGTGTGCCCCTTATCCTTCCTCTCTCCCTTCCTCCTTTAGCAGCGTCCAGCATCTCTTGTTCCCACCTTTATGCTCGTGTGCCCAGTGATCAGAGCTTGCTTATGAGTGAGAACATGCAGTATTCAGTTCTTTGTTTCTGTGATAGTTCACTTAAAATAAGGGCCTTGAGCTGCATCCATGTTACTGCAAAGGACACGATTTTGTTATTCTTTATGGCTACGTAGTATTCCATTATGTATATGTACCAAATTTTCTTTATCCAGTCCACTTTCCGTGGACATCTGGGTTGGCTCCCTGTTTTTGCTATTGTGAATATTGCTGTAATGAACAGGGTTCATTCCATGTTTTTGCTATTGTGAATAGTGCTGCAATGAACATATGTAATCAAGTGCCTTTTTGGTAGAGCAATTTATGTTCCAGTGGGTACATTTTCAGAAGTGGGATTGCTTGTTTCATTGATCTTTTCTATACTTTTTTGCTCTCTATTTTGTTCTGTTGTGATTTAATATTAATAGTTTTAATTTTTCTACTAATTCTATAATTGAATTCCTCTTGACTTTCCAGTTCCCATAGGTGTGATATTAAGCTGTTTACTTGAAATCCCTCTATTTTCTTGCTATGTGCGTACAATGCTATAAAATTCTCTCTCAGCACTGATTTCATGGTATCACAGAGGTTTTGGGATGTTGTGTTTTTGTTTTCATTTGTTTCCAGGAATCTTGATATTTCTACCTTGATTTTTGTGTTAACCCAAAAGTCATTCAGAAGCATGTTGTTTAATTTTCATATATTTGTGTATTTGGTTGGGTTCCTGTTGGTGATGATAGCTATTTTTATTCCATTGTGGTCTGAGAAGTTGTTTGGTGTGATTTTGACTTTTTACAATTTTTTTCACGCTTGAGTTATGCTTGTATATGTGGTTAAAATTGGAGTATGTGCCATATGATAATGAGAACAATGTATATTCTGTGGTTATTGGGTGAAGTGTTCTGTAGATGTCTTTTAGGCCCAATTGGTCAAGTGTTGAGTTAAGTTTCCAGATTTCCTTGTTGTTGTTTTTTTGCCTCAATGGTCTGTCTAAGGCCATTAGCAAGGTATTAAATTTCTGACTATAATTATACGGTTGTCAATGTCCTTTCTAGATTTAACTGGCAATTGTTTTATAAATCTGGTTTCTCCTATATTGGGTGCATATATATTCAAGATGGATATTTATTGCTGGTGGATTGAGACCTTTATCATTATGTGATGTCCTTGAGTGTCCTTTTTAAGTTTTACTGGTTTCAAATCTGTTTTGTCTGATATAAGAATTGGTACTCCTTCTCTTTTTTGTTTTCTAATTGTCTGGAAGATTTTTCACCAGCCATTTAATGAGCCTGTGGGTGTCATTTGCAGTAATATGGATTTCCTGAAGGCAGAACAAGGATGGATCATATTTCTTTATCCAATTTGCCACTCTATGTCTTTTGAGTGGCATGTTTAGTCTATTCATTTTTAAGTTAATTATTAATAGGTGGGGGCTTATTTCTATCATATTACTGCTATGAGACTTTGCTCTTTAGAAAGTTTTCTGGTTGCTTTGTTCTGTTAACTCTGTGCTGTTCTTTTGTGATGGGTAGAACCATTCTTTCCTTTCTGTGCTTAGAACTTTCTTAAGCATCTTCTTGAAGAACTGGTCTGGAGGTGGCATATTCTCTTAGGGATTGGATGTCTGGGAAGGATTTTAATTATCTTTCATTAATGAATCTTAGCTTGGTGGGACAGAAAATCTATGGATAGAGTTGCTTTTCTTTAAGAATGCTAAAAATGGAACCTCAGTCCTTTCTGGCTTGTAGGGTTTCTGCTGAGAAGTCTGCCGCAATCCTGTTGGGTCTTCCTTGGTAGGTGGTCTGTCCCTTCTCTCTAGCTACCTTTAGGACTTTTTCTTTCTTGCTCATCTAGTAGGGATAGATTATTATGTGCCTTGGGGATGGTCTTCTCGTGTAATACCTCACAGGCGTTCTCTGACTCTCTTGCGTCTGCATGACTGCCTCTCTGGCAAGATAGGTAAATTATCTTGGATTATCTCTTGGAAGGCATGCTCCAGGGTGTTCTCAGTTTTTCCTTCTTTCTCAGGGATGCCAATCAGTGGTATATTTTGTCTCTTTACATAACTTTAAACTTCTTATAGGCTTTGCTTCTTTTTCTTGAGCCTTTTTTCCTTCTTTTTGTTAGACTGGGTAAGTTCAATAATGCAATCATCAAGCTCTGAAATTCTTTCCTCTGCCTCGTTGATTCTGCTGCTCAGGTTTGCCATTGGGCTTTGAAATACCAGTAATAAATTCTTCATTCCCAGGAGTTCAGATTAGGTATTTCTTATATTGACTAGCTCAGTTTTTATTCCCTTCACTGTTTTTATTGCCTGGGTGATCTATACTTCCATCTTTTCATGATGTTCCTTAACTGTCTTTGCCATCCATTGTCTGAATTCTGTATCTGTCATCTGGGACGGGTCATTCTGAATGGGTTCCATTGCTTGGGATCTGGGAGGTCCTTTGGTGCGTAATGACTCATGAAGATTTTGGAGATTGCTGTTTTCTTGCTGGTCATCCTCACCTGTGAATGCAGACACTTCTCTTCTTATGTTTTTGTTTTGTTGTTTTTTAGTTAGATCAGGTTGCTACTGTTGGGGTGGCCTTTTGTGCGATTTATTTTTAGTTGTTTTTTTTTTTTTTATCCCACAGGGTGCTTCCCTGTTGTGTTGCATTCCCTATTTCCCAGAGGGTGGTAGTTTATGAGGACCTGACCATTGTTAATCCTGCTGCTCTTTTGGGTCCAGTTGCTCTATGTGGTTGCCACCATTTGGTTGACACTGGAGGATGCCTACAAAGTACACAAAGTACTCTGTGATGTGAAGACACAGGGGTTCAGTTCTAGGGGGATTGATTACTGATGTCTCTGAAGGACCCTTTGGAGAAGCTCTCTCATGCATTGTTCTACAGATTATTCTGTGACATGTACAGTTGCATGGGCTTTGTTCTTATCTCCTTCTCAAGGACTGTATTATTGTTTCATATGTTGTAATGGGCTATGCCAGTTGACCTCCAGCCAGGAGCTGACACTTGTAGAGAGAGCCAGTGGTGATGGTGGTTGTGGGCTTTTTTTGTTTGGCTTTTGTTTCCCCAGGGAAATGTGTAGGTGACCTAGACGATGTGTGGGGTGATGGGACATCACCCTCCCAATGTTCCTCAGTCCCTGGGCTTTTGAGGGTGTTGGTGTTGGAAAAGCTGGTCGGGGAAGTGTAGATCAGACTGGACCGTTCTCCAGCTGCCCTTCTGTGGCATGATTGGCTACACCAGTGGGAAAAGGGTCCCCTGGCCCCTGTGGCCACATGGTGGGGATGGTCCAGCCATTTCTGTTGTATAAAAGAGTTCACACAGGAAGAGAGAGGGGTTTCCAGAATGACCACTGCCCTCCAGTTGTCCCCAGTGCCTCTTCCCTTGTCCGAGGTTATCTGCACTCAAAACTCAAAATTTCTTTCTGCAGTTTTTTTTTCCCTGTGAACTGGAACCAGCTGGTCTGCATTCCTGTGTGAGACTAGAGTCCCATGAGGCTCACAAGGGCCTTTCCAGTTCTTGGCAGGAGGGAGTCCAACTTCCAAATTTCCCAAACTCACTGTTTCTGATGCAAGCCTGGCAAGGAAGGGGCTTCCTGGCTCCAAAACAGGCTGCCTGTTCTCTCTCCTCCCAGCTCTCTGTGTGTCCAAATGGTCTTCTGCAGGTTGTGAGGTGAAACCTCCATCACAACCTGCTCTGAATGTTGGGAATATCTGACTACTAGAGCTCTCTTCCTCTCTCTGTGAGAGAGGTACCAGTTGACTGCTTCTAGATGGCCATCTTGGATCCCTCTCCTGTTCTTGGTTTAATTCAACCTCACAACATTTGGCTCCAGAAGAGCATTTCTAATGAATTGGATTATAAATTGAAACTAGACTCTAGATAGACCTCAAGGGTTAAGTTTGGATGCCAAACCCCTATGCCCAGTGTGATATCTGGCTTGCAGAGGATCTCTTAATGGGGCTGGGTGACTGACTGGTGAGTAACTTGAGACTAAAAATATGTTTTGACTGAGCAAGTCTTGGCAATCACATGTTTGATGCTGTTTTCCACAATATATTCCTCTCCTCTCCAGTGTATTGCCAATCTATTAGGACAGCTTCACTTGGAAGACTTGCAGGCTTCTCAAACTCATCATATTCCAAAATGAACTTAAAATTTTCCTCCAAAACTTTAATTTCCTTCCTCACACCTTGTAATTCCCATTCTGAATTCTCATTCTCTTCATCCCTGTACAGTGAACAAGTCCTGTTGATAGTCCCTCCAAAATGTCCTTCAACTCTGCCCTCCATCTTATTCCCATTGCTAACGCCTTAAGTCATTCCTTTATCACAACCCACTCAAATGACTTCCAAAGATTCTTCTATCTCTGCTCTCACTCCTTCTAGAAATAATGATAATAATATTTAACACATGAAGTGTTCCTACTATGTGTTAGGTGTTTTGTAAGAGCTTTATATTCATTACCTTGCTTAGTTTTCATAACTGCATAAGTGCTATTATTATTGCCACGTTGCAGGTGAGGAAACTGAGGCAGAGAGGGGAAGAAACTTGTCCAGATTTACATATATGCAGTAAGTGACTCCATTTCATCTGTATCATAGTGATTCTCATGCTTTAGTAAGTATAAGAATCATGGAGGAGGGGGTATGTTAAAAATTCAGATTCTGAGACTCTGTCCTTTGATACTCTCTGAAGCAATAGGTCTAGGGTTTAACTGGCAATCTGCATTTCTCCAAACACCACTGATTCTGATGCAAGTGGTTTAAGGACATGCTTTGAGAAACACTAGTATATAGCTTTCAGAGTGAACTTACTAAAACATAAATTGCACAATATCATTCCTAGCTCCCTATTGCTTTTAGGATGAAGTTCAAATCCCTTGGCTTGGTATACAAATATCTCCATAAAATAGCTCCTGACAATATCTACAGCTTTATCTTCAGCTTCTCGTCCCCATATCAGACTTTTACAGTAATTCCTGAGTTATTCACTAATATATTCACTTACACAACCATAATTGGCAGATTTTTTTTTTACTCATACTTGGCACTATACTAGATATAATGGTACAACCAAAAAGAAAGGGTGTTACCCTCAAGAAAATTAGTCTAGTAGAGGGTAATTTTAAGGGGCATTTACAAGATACAATGAAAGCAGAGGAGAAAATGTACTTAAGTCTACCTAGGAGTCAGATAGTATGATTGGAGAGGTAGCATTTAAGCTTACACTTAAGGGATGGACAGAAGTTTATCAGGTAGACAGAGAAGAGCATTCCAAATAGAAAGATACAACATGCACAGAAGTAAGAAAATACATATTCCAGAATCTATACATAGTTTGGTAATTTTAGAGTAAAATTATAAAAGAGTGAGAGAGTAGTTACCAGAGTTGAAACTCAACAGGTAAGCAAGGGCTAGGGACTTATATATATATATTGAGGTACACAGAAATCTAAGATGGCCCCCAAGATTCCTAGTGTTCTCTGAATTGCTTTTGTCCTGCAAATTTCTCTACCCCTTACATGCAGGCGGGACCTATGAATATGGTAGGATATCACTCCAGTGTATAGGTTACTACCAACTGACTTTGTGTTTATCAAAAGGGAGGTTATACTGTGTGGGCTCATAATTAGGGATTAATAAATCAGAAAGATGTACTTCTGTTAGCCAGTAAAAAAGCAAATAGTCATGTTGTGAACTGACTATGGAAAGCATATGGCAAAAAATAAAGTGGGCCCTCAGTCTTACAAATGCAAGGAAATTAATGCTGCCAACAGCCTGACTTAGCTTGGAAGAGACCCTGAACCACCTATGAGAATCGGAGCCATGGTCCACACCTTGAATTAAGCCTGGTGAGACCCTGAACAGAAGACCTTGTTAACCTGCACCCGAACTTCTGTTCCACAGAAACTGTGAGATCACAAAATTATGTTGTTTTAAAGCCCTATGTTTGTGGCGATTTATTATGTAACAATAGAAAGCAAGCACATATACCATGCAAAAAATTTTAGATTTTACCTATAGGTGATTGGGAAATATTAAAGGATACTGATTAGGGTAATGACATTATATACACGTTAGAAATCTGAAAGCAGTAGAGAGAATGAATGTTAGAAACTGAAGGGAAATTCCAGAGTATTGCTCCCCTTTTTTTTTTTTGCTCTACTTTGGGCAGCATGCTCTGCAATGTTTGTGCTCCTTCCGTGGTTCCTGATAGTCCCTGCTGGATCTCAGCTCTTGCCAGGCAGTCCCCACCATGGTTCTAGCTATTACAGGACAGCTACAATTTCAGGGCTCTGACAACACTAACTAAACCCTGGTGGGGAGGTAGTAGTAACTAATCTCTGGGTTACCTTATGGTTGCTGCATGGCTTCCCAGTAATTTCATCACCTAGTCAGTCAATTTCCTTTAAATTCCCTGTGTTTAAGATTTCTGAAGTGGTATCTATTTCCTGACGAGATCCTTTCTGATACAGGTGAAAAATGGACACGTGTGGGTGATTGACCATATGTAAGAGGGAGTAGACAGTGAAGGATCACAGATAACTTTTGAATTTGAGCAACCAATTAGATGCTGATGTTGTTCACCAAGAGGGAAACATAAAAAGAAGAATAAATTTTGTGTGAGGAGGCTTGAATTGTTTTGAGCATGTTGAATTCAATGTGTCCGCAGGACATGTAAAATAGATATCCAGTAGGCACGTAGATAGATGAGGCCGTTTAAGTTCCATGAAATTAGAAATTGGATTGTTTTATTCCAGGGTATTTGTTACTTTTATGACCTCATCTTTTTCTATTACTGCCCAATTTCACTCCATTGCAGTCACATGGTCCTCCTTAATATTCTTCAAACAAACCAGGCATGGTCTCATCCCATGGCCCTTGCCCTTGTTGATTCCTCTGCCTAGAGCACTCATCCCCTAGATATCTACCTGGTTCACTCTCTCAGCTCCTTCAGGCCTTGCTCACGTGTCCCTCTTCTCCATGAGGCTATTGTTCTCTGACCACATTATCATCATCATCATCATCATCATCATCATCATCATCATCATCATCGTCATCATCATTGAATCCGAGTCTTACTCTGTCTCCCAGGCTGGAGTGCAGTGGCAAACTCATGTGTTCTGTAGCATCGACCTGCTGGGCTCAGGCAAACCTTCCACCTCAACCATCCAAGTAGCTGGAACTACAGGTATGCACCATCACACCTGGCTAATTTTTTAAAATTTTATTGTAGAGACAAGGTCTCACCAAGTTGCCCAGGAAGGCTGGTCTCGAACTCCTGGGCTCAGGTAATCCTCTCGCTCTGCCTCCCAAAGTGCTGGGATTGCAGGCATGAGCCACCACACCTGGCCAACCACATTATTTTTAACTGGACCCTCCAAAGCACAGAGTTATCTCCCTAATCACTGCTTAATTTTTCTTTATAGAACTAATTACCATCTGACACATTATATATTTGTTTGTTTACTTTATGCTTACCAGACTAGAATGTAAGCTTTATAGGGAAGAATTGTATTGTTCTTTGCTGGATCCTAAATGCCTAGAATAATTTTTGATACATAATATGAACTAAATATAAATTAGTTTGAACGAATAAATGGGGTGTATGCTCCAAAAAGTGGTATGCGCTAGGGAAATTGATTTGGAAATCCTCATTCTAAAGTCATAGGAATGGATATGATTACCTGGGAAATATGGGTCGATTGTTAGTATTTAAGAGCATTTAAAGGATGAGAAACCAGAACAATAATTGAGGAAGAGCAAGAGAGAGAGAGAGAGAGAGAGAGAGAGAGAGAGAGAGAGAGAGAGAGAGAGATGAAACATGTAGAGTAGTATATCAGAAACCAAAGATATAATTTTTAGAAAGGAGAAAGGAGAAGTTGGTGAATAGGGATAAATGGGGCCAGGTCAAGTCCAAGAGTGACTGAAAAGCATCTCTTGAACTTGGAAACTGGGAGGTCATTGGTGACTTTGGTTAGAGCAGTTATCTCTGAGTGGCAAGGCAGACCGCAGATTGTTTTAAGTACAGTAGTGGAAAGTATGTAGATAATTCTTTCAAGAAGATTACTTGTGAAGAAAACACAAAACACAGTGGTATTTCCAAGTTATGGAAGGATTTTTCTTTAATTAGGAAAGATTTGAGAATTTTATATCTATGAGTAGGAAAAGTCAGTAGGGAAAGTGAGGAAGAAGATATTGGAGAGAGAGACAGAAAAGAAGTATCAATGGGGAAGGCAAGAGGGGATAAGAGAAATGATTGCGTTAGAAGGGCATACAATACAAAGCTTATTACTGATGGTTTATTTTCTCCCTAATATAGGAATCAACACAAGGTTATGAAAAATGTTCAGGTAGGATTTGAGTTCCTGAGATAATTTCCATTTTGTTTTATATAGTGGTCATTTGATGTCAATAGAGTAGGAAATTAAAAAAAATGTATCTCCCATTTTCTTTCTTTTTTTTTTATACTAAGTATTTTATTGTATGCTGCTACCAGTGTATATAAAACAGTTACCCTTGTGAAATAGAAATTCACGAAAATTTGGAGAGGTAGATGTTAAAGACTGACAAAAGTAGAAGTTTGTGTATTATGGCACATGAGTTGCAGGGATGAGCTTTTGTACAGGCTTCAAATTTCGCTCTCTCTTGAATATTCACTGGTTCGTAAGAAGTGGTTTGGGAAACCTGAAATGGAAAAAAAAAAAGTGCATTAGGGTACAGTGTCATTAATAAACATCA
>CAUYQG010134338.1:0-19754 GCA_963574415.1 Tarsius wallacei | reverse complement strand
GTACAAAAACAATAAATATATAAATCAGCTGGGTGTGATGGCTCGTATCTGTAGTCGCAGCTACTTGGAAAGGATCGCCTGAGCCCAGGAGGCTGAGGCTGTGGTGAGCTGTGACTGTGCCACTGCATGCCAACCTGGGCGATAGAGTGAGACCCCGACTCAAAAGGAGGAGGAGGAGAAGGAAAAAGCATCAACGAGATACTGTACAGTGTCCCTACTGTCTTTGAAAGCCAGTGTGCACTTTGCATGGAAGGCACGCCTTGATTGGGCTGGCCACGCTTCAAGGTCCCGGGAGCCACATGTGGCCAGCAGCTAGTGTATGGGATGGCACAGCTCTAAACAATGTGGCTTGGGGACAGCCGCTTCATTTCAAGGGGAGAAAAATCCAGGTGGGCTTGCCAAAGTTCAGGGGTCTCGGGGCGCGGTCACAGGAGGGGCTGGAGCTCGCCCTTGGGATGTTCTGTCTGGGCTCCTCCCAGCAGGCTGAAGGCCATCTGGGCAAAGGGGCAGTTCCTGCTCCCTGGCCCCAGGCCCGGGTCCTGGAACCCCTTCTGCCATGTGTGTCCCCGAGGGGCAGCATGAGGTCAGGAGCCGAGCACAGGACACACAGGTTCTGACCAGGCAGGCCCCATCCCTGCGTGGGGCCTCAGTTTCCCTGTGGGTGAATGGGCAGGCTGTGGGGTGGGGGAGGAGGGGTGTTCACAGTTTGCTGGTGACCAAGGGCAGGCCCTGTGCGTGTAGGTTCCCGAGGATGTCCCCTGGGCGGCCGCCTGTCTGGCCCTGGGTAGTTGCGCAGATCTGTGGAAAGACACAAGCGGGTCTCCTCCTCAAGAAGCTGGTCCGGCTTGTGGGCTGATCCTGTGTGGAAAGTCCACACACCCACGGGGGGATGTTTGCGACAAGGGGGACGGTTGCCACCAGCTGGGTGCGCAGGAAGGCAGTGGAGGGGGCGTTGGGGTCGGAGCACAGGCCCACACGTGTGAAGACACATGGTTGATTTGAACAGCCCAGAAGGATCCATGGCTCAGAGGGCCCTGGTCAGGTCAGGCAGGGTAGGGAGGGAGCTTAGGAGGGAGGGGAGGGCCAGCCTGGGGGAGGAAGCAGCAGCAGGGAGCCAGCGAAGGTTCCTGAGCAGGAGCCTGGCATGCGTCAGGCAGCGGGAGGCAGGTGAAGCTGGAAGCAACTGCTTGGAGAGGCAGGTAGGGAAGGGACCAAACGTGGTAAGATAAGAGAAGGTGGGGGCTCTCAAGCACTCGGACAACAGTTAACACTCGGTTAACCCTTTCCCATCCAATCTTCTTCCAGAAGATGCGGGGTGGATGTTCTTGTCCTCGTGGCCCAGGATCAGAGGAGTGCCTTGGTTTGTCCAGAGGGACCAAGTGAGAGAATCAGCCCCAGGCTCTGGGTGTCAAATCCTGAACTCTTTCTACTATTCCAGGAGGATGGGGGCCCAGAAGGAGGACAGAGGGGACCAAGGAAGACTCCCTGGGGGTAGAGTACAGTCAGAGGGAAGCGGAACTCACTGGGTCTGAGCGGCCCTCGGAGTTGGCGCAACTTTCTATTTTTATTTTATTGATTGATTGGTTGGTTGGTTGGTAAGTTTGTTGGTTGATTGGTAGAGACAGGGGTCTCGTTATGTTGCCCAGGTTGGTCTCAAACACCAGGCCTCAAGCAGTCCTCTCACCTTGGCCTCTCAAACTGCTGGCATTACAGGTATGAACCACCACGCCTGGCCCAGAAGTCTTCACATCTAAATGCTGACCTGGTGCGTCTGATCGAGCCTCTGATCTGCTCCCAGGCTGGGAGTCAGTGAGGCCCGAGTTCAGGTCTCTGGTGGCCACTTACCGGCTGCATAATTTGGGTGCGCTTCTTAACTCGTGGGGCCTTGGTGTTCTCCTCTAAAAAGGCATAGGAAGGGCTTGGAAGGAATGAATGAGGTCATTATTGTTAAGAGCCTAGAGAGATGGACCTCTCAGAGACTGACTTCATGTCTCTGTTCAGCTGACCCACGAGCCTCCTCCCTACCCCTGGACCGACCGGGAGACCATCACCCTCCCCTACAGGCCTCCTCCCACCTCAGGCCACCCCTGCCCTCCCAAGGACGCCCCCACATACTCCCTGCTCCCTGTGGCCCCTGAGGGCAGGGGCTCAGAGGGCACCTCTCATCAGGGAAGGCTTCCAGAAACCACGCGAGCCCCACCAAGGCCTACTGACCCTGGGAGCCATCTAGCGAGAGAAAAGCCAGACCTTTGCCCCTGCACTCACAGGTGACGATCCATCCAGCAGGGTTAATCAGGAATTCTCTTTCCGGCTCTCAGGGCTGCAGGGAGGGGTCTAGCGCCCCAATGACCTGGGGACACATTAGTCAGTGATAAGTGCGGCTTTCTAGCCCCTTTTATCCTGTTTACAGCACACTGGCTTTCGGCTTTCCTTAGACAAAACTCTTCTCCCTGCCTTGCCCCTGGCTGTTATGGCTACAGGAGACTCTGCGGTGGGCTTCTGAGATGGGCTTTCCTCCCCCAGCCCCTTCCCGCCTCCCGGGTCCCCTGGGGTGGCATCCCCTCCACCTGGTGGGTCCCAGAAGGGGTCACGGGGGCTTGTTTTTCTCAGCTCCCTGCGGCCCCTGAATTCAGCAATGTCATCCCTTCTGTCTGCTCAGCTTCAATCCAGGAGTTTGAGAAGCTGGTCCAGGGGTGGTGAGATGCTGCTTCTCCAGCTTTAGGGTGAGGGTGACTAGGGTTGTTGCTGTCCAGAGCGGAAGCCATCAGGGGTGTCTCATGCCTATAATCCCAGTACTTTGGGAGGCTGAGGCGAGAGGATTGCCTGAGTCCAGGAGTTTTCAAGACCAGCCTGGGCAACAGAGTGAGGCCTCATCTCCACCAAAAAAAAAAAAAAAGTTTTTAATTAGCCAGGCATAATTTTAAAAATTAGTTCCAGGTGGGACTGGTGGTATACGCCTGTAATCCTAGCATTTTGGGAGGCAGAGGTGAAAGGATTGCCTGAGCCCACGGGTTCAAGACCAGTCTGGGCAACACGGTAAGAATCTACAACAAATTTTGTTTTAAAAATTAGGTGAGCGTGGTATTACACACCTGTGGTTCCAGTTCCTTGGAAGGCTGAGGCAGAAGGATCGCTTGAGCCCAGCATATCGAGGTTGCAGTGGCCTTGAGGGTGCCACTGCACTCCAGCCGGGGTGACAGAGTGAGACGCCAACTCAAAAATAAAAAGAGGTATCCTTATCCTTTATTTGTGACTAGGCCCTCTTTAGTCAAAAAGCCTGGTGGTGTTGGCCTGCAGCCTGGACCTTGTCCCCTTAGCCACAAATGAGTTGGCCATCCCGGGCAGGCGAGCTCATCTCTGTGAAGATCAGGGTCCTTGCCTAGAAAGCCCTGGCCGGGGACGCCTATCCCACCTCCCGCCAGCCTGTGCAGGGCTGCAGAGGGGGCATTTTATCCGGCCCTCGACACGACTGCAGGGGCTGACTCCTCCAGCAAGAATGACTCCGCTGCGGTGGGCAGTTTTTAATCACCTAAAAGTCAATGTTCAAATAATTCTGGGCTCCAGACACATCAAGCAGGTAGAACACTCGGGAGCATGATGGCTGGGGTGGGGCCTACTTCTAGGCAACAGAGGTTTCTTAAGCACCAACTCACAGGCCCTGGGACAAACGACGCACCTTCTACCCTCGGGAAGGTGGACAGAGAGCCAGGGCCCCTGGGATGAGGGCCGGGAGGGGCACCGGGTGCTAGGGAGCACTGGGAAGGGCTGCAGCCCAGCCAGGGGGCTAGAAGTACTCCTCAAGGGAGGCAAAGCCAGAGCTGAGACTTGAAGGGTGATAGGGAATACGGCAGGCCTGAGGCAGAGGGAAGGGTGTCCGAGGTCCAGGGAGCAGTCATGCGAAGGCTGGAAGACACAGAGGCCCTGTGAGGAGGGCTGTTATTACTCTAATCAGGGTTGGGGAGCCAGTCAGGAGGCCTCTGTTTGCTGACTGAGCGTATATCACTGTGTTCTGTAGGCACCAGGCACTGTCAAAAGGCTTACCATGGCAATACACCAACTCTGTTATAGAAAGATATTTCAGGTGGTTGGGCTTGGTGGTTCCTGACTTTAATCCTAGCCCTGTGGGAGATCGAGGCAGGAGGATTGCTTGAGGCCAGGAGTTCAAGACCAGCCTGGGCAACATAGCAAGACCCCATCGCTACAAAAAAATTTAAATTAGCTGGATGTGGTGGTGTGTGCCTGTAGTCCTAGTTACTCGCGGGGGGGGGGGCGGCGGTGCTGAGGCAGGAGGATCGCTTGAGCCCACGAGGTCCAGGCTGCAGTGAGCTATGATCGCACCACTGCCCTCCAGCCTGAGCAACAGAGTGAGACCCTGTCTCTAAAATAAAGTAATTAAGTTTAAAAAGTGGAAAGATCGTTGAGCACCATCGAAGAAGATGACTGAAGAGTGTGGCTGGGGAATGATGAGAACTTCTTGCCCGGTTCTCAGGGTCTAGTGCGGGAAGTCAGACAGAGTCACGGCTGGCACCAATGGTGCCAGGTAGTACGTGAGCATTATTACAGGAGGGACAGACAAGGGCAAGGGGGGCTGAGAGAAAGCAGGACCTGAAGGAGCTTGCGGCAGGGGGACCAGGACAGGAGACAGGGAGGCGCTAGAAGGGAGAGCAGAACTGTTCAATTTCATCCAAGAGAGATGGCCAGAGACACACAGCAAAGCAGCACGGTGTCAGAGACGAGACTCAAGGGTCACCCGGTGGGACAGACCCCGGACCCTCTCAGAGGGATATGCTTCAAGCTTCTCCACCACACGGGGAACAAACGGGCCGGGAACTGTTTTGCCAACTGCCGGGACTCTGAACGGCGGGGCCCCTCTTGAAGTTCAAGTCAAAGCAGAAAGCATGAAGTCATCACACCGATTTCCTGAAACAGGACTTTACCCGAGGCCCAGAGCCTGCCGGACGTGACACCGGTCACAGGGTGGAGGTGAAGCGGCTTTCCTATCATGGCATGACTGACTCACATTCTGACTGTATCTTTCTCCACTGCAGAAACCCTCCGCTCTGGCCAAGGGGAGCCAGCCATGCAGCCGCCCCCCGGGCCCACCCACCCCTCACCCTTTGCCGCCTGCCGAGAACGCCCACCTGCTTCTCTGGACATCGTCATCTTTCTTGTATCGCAAGGTCCAGCTGAAATCCTGTCTCTTCTGGAAAGCCTTCTGTGTCATCAGCCTTCACAGCGATCCCCTCCTTCCCTGAGTTCTGACGGAACGGAATTGTCTTCACTCCTAATTATACATCCTCACGCTGTCTTGCAGTAGGATATTTTCATAAGCCCTGCACCCTATCACCCCAAATAGGTGAGAAGCTCCCTGAGGTTGGGTATCTCTTGCTGCATGAAAAACTGCCCCCATATTCAGTGGCTTAAAATTCATCCATTGGACTCTGTCTCTTGAGTTCATGGGACAGGGATTCGGGCAGGGCCCAGCTGGGCCATTCTTCTGTTTCATGTGGAGTCTATGGAGGTCACAGTGGGATTCAGCTGACCAGCACAGAGGACACAAGGCAGCCTCGCCCGCATGGATGGCGCCTTGGTGGGAATGACTGGAAGACTGGGTTCAGCTGGGAAAGCTGACTAAGGTCCCTACCCATGGCCTTTCCAGCACAATGGCCTCAGGGCAACTGGACTTCTTCCATGGTGGCTCAGGCTCCCAGAGTGAGCCCTGTGAGAAGCTGGGTGGATGGCCCAAAGCTTCTCATGAGCTGGCTTTGGAAATCCCAGAATTTCACATTCTCTTAATACAGCAAGTCACTAGGGCCAGCTCAGGCTCAAAGGGAATAAAATTAGACTCTACCTCTCCATGGGACGGTAGCCAGGAATATGAGCAACTTATAGTTTTCCTTAAGACCCAGCCAAGCAGGGTCCCAGGCCCCAGCCCAGGCCAGATCCTCAGGAGATGTCACGCTTGAAATTGTCCAAGTTCCCCTCAGTGGTTGGGATCATCCCAGACTGCCTCTCTTTGGGGTATTCTCTGACCCACCACCAATCCATGGGGTTGACCAGAGGTCCTGAAGCGATCCAGGGCTCATGGCTTCGGGGCTGTCCAGGCCACCCTGGCAAGTCGTCTGCCTCTGCTGACCAGCATAGCATTCCTCTGGGGCATTGCACAATCTTGGGCCACTATCACGGTGCTCACTTGCTGATTTGGGGTGAGTCCCATTCACAATGGATACAGGCGCTTAGGACTCTGGACTGCTAACAGTCTGCCAGCAAGCCCAAGGCTGATTCCCCTGTGCCAGTCAATGCCATGGCTCTCACCAGCCTCTGCTATGACCACAGGGCTGCCTCTGTGGGGGTGGCTGCATCCCTTATCCTGTGTGCCCCCCCCAACTTTCAGCTCATCACCCTAACCCCAGGCTTGGCAGCACATGTCAGCCAGTCCTCCAGAGGTGGTCATCTTGTCCATCCAAGACCATTGCTCCGAAATGCCAACTGGCTTTTACAGTCAATGTCCTCTCTTGCCTCCGATCAACATGGTGACCCTGTGAGCAACTGGGTTGGTCTCAAGCTGTGCCAGGTGAGGGCCAGATGGTTCTTGCATGAAAGGGATGTCTCTTCTTGCTCCACCCAGGAGCCCCTAGCTGATCCACCCCTTCCCCCACCAACTGATTTCGGCATGTGGGAGGCAGGGGTACAGTCAGCACTCGAAAGAGATCCCCTTCTAGAAATACAGCAATGAATACAGCCTAAAGAATTCAAGAGAAGATGTGGTTTGATGATACATTGTTGTGCATGTGTACGACAAGACTGATCAGTGAATTTTTATTCACATTGTCCTGCCATCTGACTTGCCATTAGTGTCATCACCAAGGAAGTTCTAGAACCAGTTCTGAGTTACCTCAAGCCTGCAATCCCACACTCAAGCCAGTATTCTTGGGCAGAGTGAAGACTGAGGCAATGCCATGAGTACGATGTCACCAGCACTCCACACGACCCTTTGCTGATGTCAACAGCTGTTTCAGTCCTTTTTCTGCTGCTGTCATAGCATACCACAGGCTGGGTACTTTTGAAAGAAAAGAAGTTTATTCACCTCACAGTTCTGGAGGCTGGGAAGTCCAAGAGCAAGGCACCAGCATCTGATGAGGCTTGGCCCATGTGGAAGGGTGAGAGGCAAAAGAGCATGTGAGCCAAACAGAAAGTGGGGGCTGAGCTTGGCGTGATCTGTGCGTGAGGGCTCTCCCCTCGTGAGCTGGCTGGCTCTCAAAGGCCCCACTCTTCAATCCCAGTGCAGTAGCAACCAAGTTTCCCACACATGAACTTTTGGGGGACACACATCCAAACCATAGGATTCTGCCCCCAGCCCCAAAATTGATGTCCTTCTCACATGCGAAATATATTCATTCCATCCCAATAGGCCCCAAAGCCTTAACTCCTTCCAGCACCAACTCAGAAGTCCAAAGTGTCATCTACACCAGACATGGGTGAGACTCAAGACACAATTCATCTGGAGGCAAATCCCTCCTGCTGTGAGCCTGTGAAATCAAAACAGGTTATCTATTTCCACAGCACAGAGGTGGGCCAGGCACAGGGTAGACATTCCCACTCCAAAAGAAAGAAATGGGCAAGAAAACAGGGGTGACTGGTCCCGAGAAAGTCTAAAACCCAGCATGGAAAACAACATTGCGTCTTAAAGTTGGAGAGTGATCTCCTTTGACTTGATGTCCTGCTTCCTGGACACACTGGGAAGCCTCGGGCAGCCCCACTCCTGGTTTTGCTGGTCTCCGGCAGCAGCTCTGGAGCTCAACAGCTGGCACTGCACATGGGGGGCACTGTGGGTCTGGAAGGTGGCCCCACTTCTGTGGCTCCACTAAGCACTGCTATACTGAGGACCTTCTGTGGTGGCCCCACCCCCACATTTCCATCCATTGCTTTAGTGGGGACTTTTTGTGCCGCCAGCTTGAGACAAATGGCATTAGGAACTGGAGGGACAAGAAAAGCTACACAGGTTACCACAAGCAGGTCCCGAAGAGCCATGGCTTTGTGGACAAAAACAGGAGCATTCCTTGTTCTCGTGGGTGCTAGACACTAGTCAGAAATAGCACATTCGACAATGAGGAACACAAAGAGATAGTTCCTGAGGCTGGGCATGGTGGCTCAAGTCTGTAATCCCACACTTTAGGAGGATGAAGCAGAAGGATTACTTGAGTTCAGGAGTTCGAGACCAGCCTGGGCAACACAGCGAGACTTCATCTCTACAAAAAATAAAAAAATCAGCCAGGCATAGTGGCGCATGCCTGTAGTCCCAGCTATTCAGGAGGCTGAGGACGGAGGATCGCCTGAGCCCAGGAGATCAAGGCTGCAGTGAGCCTGGGTGACAGAATATGAGACCCCAGCTCGCAGGGAGAATGGTGCCTGAACACGGCAAGGCATCTTCACATGCACCACTGGCCAATAAGCAAACATCTAAGCACTCTTCCTCATAATAATAGTAAAATACCACGGATTCTAAATCATCATTGATAAATCACTGTTCCTCACATAGGTCTATGAATTTTGTAGTACAGCTTTTAATCAAATTGCTTAGATAGAAAGGGTCCACAGAAGTATTTGCCTGGGGCCCCACAAACCCTAGAGAGAGTTTTGTCAACATTAGATAGACAGATAGATGATAGACAGACTGACATAGATGATAGATAGATAGACTGTTATTTATAGATAGATGATAGACAGAGAGATAGAAAGACTGTCACAGATAGATACAGAGAGAGAGAGAGAGAGAGAGACTCTGTCATTTATTCATACATAGATAGACAATACATGGGCCCACACCCACGCTTCCCAGAGCACTCCTCACCAGTGATACACTGTGAAATAGCCTTCTCATCTGACTTCCCTCCCCCGAATCCCAATGTCTGCTGGCCTGCAGCTGGAGTAATGTCCCTAAAATGCAGCTCTGTTCCCGAGACCCCCAAAGTTAACCCTTCCATGGTTCCTCACCACCTACAAAGCGAAGTCTGAGCCCCATTGACCCACCTGGCCACAGCCTTCCTCTCTGGCCTTGTCCTTTGTCCTCTCCCACGTCACGTTCCAGTGACATCTAACGCACGTCGTTTCCCCGCACACCATGTCTCCCTGCGTTTGTGTTTCTTCCTTCTGGAGTGTTCTTCCCACTGGGCTTATCTTTCAAGACTCACTCTAGGTCTCACCTCCTTAAACCCCTCCTGAGTCCCTGAACCAGGTTAAGTGTCTGCTCTCTGTCACCCCAGGGTTCCCAATGGCCCGTAGCCCACACTCACCACGTGGGATTCTAATGACCTGGTATCTGTGTAGACGGTTTCCTCCCAGTATATCAAAGAGCTTCAGGGCAAGGTGTTGTCTTTCTCAACTTTGTGCCCAGCCTAACACAGAGGATGAACTCAGGGATGTGGGATGCAGGAGGCTTTATGGGAAGAGACCAATGGACTGAGCCAGAGGGCTCCGGTGAGTCTGGAAGGCAGTGCTCGAGAATGCAGGTGAGGCTGGAGGCCAAGGCTTCCCTAGAGAAGGCAGCATCATAGGTCAACCGAACAAGGGGTTTCGCCACACACAAAAAAAAGAGACATGGGACAGAAGCAAGGGTGCAGCAAGACAGAGAGATGGTGTTTTATCTAAAGGAATCCTGAGTAGACACAAAGTCCCGAGAGCCTGAGAGGTGGAGCAGAGACCCTCAGGGCTTCAGTTTTCCTATCTGCCTCACTCTGCCCATGGGAATGCGATGAGGCCCAAAGGCAAACAGGATATAGGCATAAACATTCTTCAAGAAATTTAAAAATGGTTCTCATCTGAGTCTTCTCTGATGGCTTCCAACCAGGCATAGAACAAAAATCTGTAAGTAAAACCGAAGCCCAACCTTGATGATGCCCCGGATCTTGTCCCGAGCACCCTCAACCTGCCCAGAGGACCCCACGTTCTTCTCTGCTCACCTTTGCTCAAGCTGTTCTCTTGGTACCAGATGCTCCTCGTCTCTAGCAGGCCCAGACAGAAGACACCTATGGAGAGGCTAGAAGACGCAGGGCACCAGTGGCACTCCGCCCATTCTTCAAAGCCCTATGCATGTGCTACTGAGTCCATGAACCCTTCTTTTTCTGAATCGAGGTCTCACTCTGTGACCCAGACTGGAGTGCAGTGGCACCATCACAGCTCATTGCGGGCTCAACCTCTTGGGCTCAGGTGATCTTCCTGCCTCAGCCTCCTGAGTAGGTGATACTACAGGCACACACCACCATGCCTGGCCAATCTTTAATAATTTTTCTGTAGAGACGAGGTCTCACTATGTTGGCCAGGCTGGTCTTGAACTAGGCTCAAGCAATCCACCCACCTCAGCCTCCAAAGTGCTGGGATTACAGGCGTGAACTTCCACGCCTGGACAGTTTTGTCCTTTGACAGTATACACATCTCATTTCCTTTCCTAGGCGGAAGCTTCTCTGAGGGCAGGAGGAACCCGGTTTCCCCTGCAAAACACACAACACATGACAACCACTTGTCCATCCCCATGTCACACGATAACCACAAGGCCATCCTGTCACGTGAGTGATAACAACTTGTTCATCCCCACCTCACACATGACACACAATAACCACTCACCCACCCCATATCACATGACACATAACCTCTCACCAGCCTCCAATTCACATATGACACACGATAACCACTCCTCCACCCCAATCACAGGACACACGATAACCACTGGACACCCCCAATCACGTGACACACGATAACCACTTGTCCAACCCCAATCACGTGACACATGATAGCCACAGGTCCAACCCCAATCACGTGACACATGATAGCCACTCGTCCAACCCCAATCACGTGACACGGGACAAACACTCGTCCACGCCCATCAGTGACATCCGAAAACCACTGGACACCCCCAATCACGTGGCTCATGATAACCACTCACCCCACTCACGTGACACACAACCACTGACACCCCGATCACGTGACTCACGATAACCACTGGTCCAGCCCCAATAAGGTAACACACGATAACCACGCGACACCACCAGTTATGTGACTCACTCTACACCCCAACCACTCGACACTCCAGTCACGTGCCACACAATAACCACGCAACACCCCATAAGCAAGCAACACCCCGATCACGTGACAAACGATAACTACTCGTCCAACACCGACAACGTAATTCACGACGACCACTGGATACCCCAGTCACGTGACTCACGACAACCACTCGACGCCCTAATCACGTGACACGCGACAACCACGCGATACCCCAATCACGTCACACACGATAACCATTGGTTCGATGTAGGTTTATTGGGTGGACACACAGGGATGAGGGAGATGGCCGGACAAATGAGCGGACAGACTCGAGTCAGAAAAAGCTCGCGCGCGTCACAGGGTGCCCAGCCAAGAGCGAATCCCCCAAATCCACGACTGAGGGTCAGCTGCGAAGCCGGGCGGCGCTTTCGACTCCCTCCCGCGGGGAGCGAGGGTACCAGGCTCGGCGACTCCTCCGCCCTGAGGACCCCTCCCCGAGTCTCTGCGACTGTCCTTCCCACTGCCTGACTGAATTCTGAAGCACGCCATCCGCAAAAGCCCACACCTCTCGGCCCTCCACGCAAGGCGGAGCCTCCCACTGCATTTATCCTTCCATCGATGTGTCGTTTCTCGCCCCCTTTCTCCGACCTCGCAACCACTTTCAATAAGGCGCGCGAGCGGACAGCCCCAGCTGGCGAGGGCGGGGGGGGGAGATGGGGCTTGCGACCGGAAGTCGGAAGCCGGAAGTGGGTTTGTGAGGACGTGTTCTGAGGAAGTCGGGCCCGGGCCGCGGCGACATGGAGCCGCTCTACCAGCAAACGCACAAGTGAGGGCCACTTCGGGGGGCGGAGCGCGAGGCGAGGCCGGCTCCGGGGGCCAGGACCTCCGCCCGGGCCGCGGCGAGTCCTTCCGCCGGGGCACCGCCCGCGGCGGCTGGGAAGCGCCCGTTCCCGAGCGGGGTGTCCGGGCCAACCGCGGCGGTGGGTCCGGCCTGGGCCCGGCGACCTTGGGCGGCGGGTCTGGGTCGGCGGGCCCTTGACTGCCTAGAGGGAGACGGGGCGGAGGGGACGCCGCGCCCGTGGGGAGTTATGATGCCTGGCCCGGCGCCTGCCCGCCGGGTGGGTCGAGCTCGTGGAGACACGGCCCCGCGCTCGTTGACGGTTCGGTTGTCGTCGAGGCACGCGCGGAGAGAGGGCTTTTCCCTGGTCGGGTTTGGGCCGGCGACCCTGTTTTTACGCAACAAAGGGAGTCCCGCGCGAGTGGCCGCCACCGATCTTGCTGGCTAATCGCATCTGGAAGCAGGTTGCCTGGAAACCATGGAGCGGGGTCGGGCTTCTCGTGGCTTGCGTTCCTCGCCGGTGTGCTTCATGCGTGTTGTCCCGCGACTTGGGAATTGGCCGAGATACGCAGTCGGGTGTGGAGAGAGCCATACCTACCCTGGGGTCTTGGGGGGAAATTATGATGTACTCTTTATTGTAAAATACAACGTAAAAGTTTGCGTTTTAACCATTTTAGGTGTGCAGTTCGGTGGCATGAAGTGCATTCACAGTTCACGTCAACTGTCCATTTCCAGAACTTTTCCATCATCCCAAATTCTGTTAAGCAGAAACTCCCCACGTCCCCCTTCCAGAGCCCCTGGTAGCCTCTGTTCTACTTTCTGTCTACGAATTTACCTATCCTAGGTGCTTTGCAGAAGGAGAATCATAGTATTTGTCTGGCTTATTCACTCAGCCTGGTGTCTGCAAGGTTCCTCTGGGTTGTAGCATGTATCCAAATCTCATCCTTTTTTACGACTGAGTAATATTCCCTTGTGTGTATGTCTCACATTCTGTGGCTCCATTCATCTGTTGATAGACACTTGGATTGTTTTTATCTTTCGGCTATGGAGAATAACGCTGCTATGAACTCTGGTGTGCAAGCATTGGTTTTAGTTCCTGTTTTCAATTTTTTAAGTTACATGCCTATCCTGTTTTAAGAACTTTCGAATGTATGCTGTAGTTTTGTTCTAATGAAAACACTGGAATTCATATTCCCAGAGCCTGGAAATGAAATAAGATAGGGAATTAGCATTCCTAATGAATTCGCACCAGAGGAAACGCTTTGGAACATGAGGTGCAAGAGAGTGGTGAGGCTCTCACTCTTACATTTTCTAAGTTTATGGGTTTCTTTCTCTTTACTCTGGTGAATAAGATGTTTGATTGGGATGGTTGAAAATAGAGAACTACTGGGCTCGGTGGCTCAGCCTGTAATCCCAGCACTTTGGGAGGCCGAGGTGAATGGATTGCCTGAGCCCGCGGGTTTGAGACCCGCCTGGGCAACTTGGCGAGACCTCATCTCTACAATAAATAAAATATCAACCGGGTGTGGTAGCGCACACCTGTAGTTCCAGCTACCTGGAAGGCTGAGGTGGAAGGATCGCCAGAGCCCAGCAGGTCGAGGCTGTAGTCTGGGTGACAGAGTGAGACTCCAACTCAAAAAAAAAAAAAGAAAATAGAGAACCTACTTTGTGATGATAGAATTTGCTTTTACACAGGAGAGTTTTATTCTCATATAAAAATTATAGGAAGGAACTTAAACTAGTCTGTGAATCATTTGGAAAAGGAATGAAGCAAAAGGTCAGGACCATGTTACTAAGAAAGGGCATATTTTAAAAATTAGCCAGGCACAGTGTGCTTAGTAGAGAAATCCGTGTAGTTCAGAAGAGGAATACTGGTGGTGTCCCGAACAAGGCGTGTGGGGTGTGGGGTGTAGCTGCTTCCTGCCGCCGCAGGCCTCCAGCTGCCCTCCTGTGGACTCAGCAGGTCTGGCCAGCTTTTTCTGTCAGTAGACAGGTAGTGTTTTAGGCTCTGGGGGCCACGGTCTCGGTGGCAACTGCTCGGCTCTGCTGTCATAGCAGGAGAGCAGCCATAGACAGTGTGTAAACTAACCTGTGTTCCAGTCCAATTTTATTTGTCGAAAACAGCAGCAGGTCAGTTTTGCCCCCCACTGTTAGGCTCTCTACTACCCCATCACTTCTTCACTGGTGAATGTTTACTGAGTACCTGCAGTGTGGTGGGCACCATCCTCCATGGTGGCAGCACAACCCTGCCTTCCAGGAGCTTGCCCTGCTTTGCTGCATGGTGCTCCTGTCTGGCTTTCCCTAGGTCCTACTGACCCTGGCATGGGAGTCCTGGCCAGGACCTCCTTGCCTCGCTTCCTGTAACCTAAATATCTGTAGGATGATCTTTAGGCTGCTCCAGCTGTCAGGCTCCTCCCAGCTCCATATGACAGTGCCTGTGATCAAATGTCTCATGAGAAACGTGAGTCCTGTGAGCACCAGCAATTAACTTTTGCAGCTGTGGAAATTAATGATTGTAACTGGGTTGACACAGCAGTAACTGAGCATACTGATTTGAAGTGGAGACTTTGAACCCAGTTTGTGGTTATCTCTTGTCATGTCCCTGAAAGTGCATTGGAATTAGATCAGCATGTTAAAAGGTGTGCTCTCTTGAGGGCCAGGCACAGTGGTTCATGCCTGTCATCCCAGCACTTTGGGAGGCAGAGGTGAGAGGATTGCCTGAGCCCAGGGGTTTGAGACCTACCTGCACAACTTGATGAGACCTTATGTCTACAACAAATCAAAAAATTAGCGGAGTGTTCCAACTATTTGGAAGGCAGAAGGATTGCCTGAGCCTAGGAGGTTGAGGCTGCAGTGGCTGTGAGCGTGCCACTGCGTTCCTGCCTGGGCAACAGAGTGAGACTCCAACTCAAAACAAACAAAAATGACGTATTTTGAAAACTCCTGAGCTACTTGAGTGATGAATGAGAATAAAAGATGAAAAGCAGAACGAACATTTAACACTTAAATAATACTTCATTTAGATGCCCTTTATGGAGGAGCTCACATCTGCATTCTGTTTTTGGGATTCCCGTGGTATTAAAGACCTCACATCTGTCCTCTGCGTGGTCCAAGACCGGTCCCTGACCTACTCCCTAGAGATTCTGACTCAGCAGTTCTGGGGCTCAGGAAGTACTCTGTTGCATAAGCTCTCTGGGTGGTTTTGATCAGCAGCTGGGTTAGAAGCTATGACCAGATCTCAAGATCAGTTTCTCTCTTGATTTTCCCCCTGAGGAGGGAAAGACTAGATGCAGGGAGAGGCAGGTGAGATGAAGGTACTAGGTCACCACTGCTTGTAAGGGGTAGAAACAGCATTAGACTTGTGTGACACTGTAGGTTGCACAGCATCCTAATATTGTGTCAGGACCCTTATTAACAGTATCAGCTGGGGAGTCTGAGGCACCGTGGAGCTGACCATCTTGCTCAGTGTTCCTGAGCTTGTGTGCAGTAGAACTAGACCTTCCTTTGACCTGAACCCGTTTCCTGCTCACAGTGGTCAGGGCAGCATGGATGCAAAGCGGGTACGTATCACTGGGGGTGACTTCATGAACTTAGAAAAAACAGTTCCATTCTTAAATTCCTCCTAGGTCTTCTGAGAGAGTCTTCCTAGACCCCTGCTGACGTGCTGCTCACTCTTTGCTTGGTTATAGTGTCACTAAGAGACACCACTGCCCCATGCTACACAGGGCTAAAGCATCTTTCTCTCCAAGTTGTACTTGGGTGTCCCCTGTGAAGTCCCAGCTCGGCTGGAACTTCGTTTCTCCGCAGCATGTTAGTGGGCCCCCTGCTCACACTTGCTTGGTGGCTTTGTGTTCATTTCCTCTTAGCATGAAGTGTAGAGAGGGCGTCGCTTTCCTGGCTGTGCCTTCAGTTCATTCAAAGCAGATGGAACTTGGGTGGAGAAGCCGGGATCGTGGCCTGGGCAGATGGCTTTGAGGACCCTCCTGGCCTACACGTCTCCGCAGCATGTGCCGGGTCCCTGGGACACACACCCAGAAGTGGGTGCAGATCGCATGATGGACATATACTTGGTTCTCCTGGTCACGGGCAGGAGGTTGTTCAAGTTTTAGACCATTTCTAACCCCTCCAGCATGATTGTCCTGGTGTCCCCATGTCCTTATCAACCCTCTGTCTCACGTGCTGAAGGTTGGTCCGTCGATGGGAGAGTGCTCACGCGCTCATGGCTTTTCTTTGTGTTTTCCTAGTGAAGTCGAGTGTCTCTGCATGATTCGCTGGTTGTTTGGGTTCCTTTTCTGCCCTTTGCCCTTTCCCCATTTGAGAAACCTCCTTGGTTGAGCTCTTCCTTTTGATTTGTTCTGGTCCTGGGTTCTCTGTTAGCTACGGCGGAAACCTTCCAGGCTGGGCCATCTTCCAATTTTTTCACGATGCCTTTGGTTTTAATGTGGTCAGCTGCACCAGCCTCTTCTGTGGTGGTCTGTGGGTTTTGCAGGGGAGGTTTCCGTCCAGTCTCTTTAAGGAACCCTCCTTGAGCCCGGACCATCCCTGTACCTGGCTTGCCTCCAGGGGGCTGGTGCCCTGCTGTCACACGAGGGCGTTCAGCTGCCTGGAGTGTAGTGTGTGCGTCGCCCAGTGCCACTTTCTGCCTGGAGAGCAAATGGAACTGTCAGCATTATTGCCACTCATTCTTTTCCAGCTGATTATGTCACCAAGTCCTCAAGTATATGGGACTACTTCTGGGTGCCATCCCTTCCTCCTGATCAGGGTTGGATCTTGACTTTCCTTGTCCCTTGGCACCCACACTGCTGCTGTGTTGTTTTAACCACTGTGACTGTAATAAGTCTCAAGGCAGGTGGGTGGGAGAAGTTGTGGCTCCTAGTATTTCTCCAGAGTTGTCCTGGCTATTCTTTGTCCCCACTCTTTTTTATTAAGTGGCTGTTCCTGCTGGCAGTGCCACCAGCATTCAGATTTGCTCTGTTGAGTCCCCCGAAGCTTGCCTCACAGCCTCCTCTGGCCTTCAGGAGAGTCTCATTATCCCACCTGCAGCCTTCATCTGGGCCATCTGGGGAGACATTTGCCAGCTGCCTCCTTCTTCTGGTGTTCTAGGGTGTGTTTGGAGGCCACTGGGAAGCTTGACCGCACTGAAACCAGATCTGGGCACCCGTCTGGCAGTGGGAAGCTAGAGGGTGGGGTGTATCCTGTGCTTGGCAGAGGTGGTGCTGACCCTACCTTAGGGTTGGGATGATTTGGGGGCTCAGCAGGCCCCATTCCGTGAGCCCTCACCAAGATACCTCCCCCATGAGCGCCATAAGGCGACTGTGGAGGCCTGCCTAGGCAGTGTCCTGGGACCACTTGTGGGCTGCTAGGCAAGGTTCTTACAGTGGCCGAGTCCTAGAAACCCCTAGAGGCTGCTGGGGCTGGTGTCTGGGGCCCTGCCAGAGGTCCCAGGTGTGGAGCTGCATCCCAGGGAAAGAGGGCTCCCAGGCAGGAGAGTAGCCCAGGGCCTTTCTGGGAGTGGTTCCCTCCAGCTGGACATCCTGTCGCCCTCTCCCCTCCGTGCAGCCCTGTCAGAGTGCAGCCTGCTTGCAGTCCATGGGATTGTGGTGTGCCTTGCTGCATGTGGCTTCTTTCCTGTCTTCTTCCTCCAAGTCATGCCTTCTTCTGTGTGGTACACAGAACCCCCTCTGTCAGCAGGGCAGCCCCAGTGCATCCTTGCTACTGCACGTAGCACCACTGTGCCTAGAGCCACCATGTGTAGTGCCACTGTGCTGTAGGCCACTGTGCATAGTGCCACTGTGCATGGATCCAGGGCCTAGCACCCCCGTGCCTTAGTACCACTGTGATGTAGCGCCACCATGCCTAAACCACTGCACAGCCCTCCCTTCCTGTTTGTGCACACTGGGTCCGAGTTCTCGTAAATTGTCCAGGACTTTTCTCATCTGTCTGGTCTGTCGTTCCTAATTACACTGTTTCCATGGCCAGGGATTCTGTCTCCCTTGCCCATTGCCTCTTCCTACAGAGCAGTGCCCAGCACCTCATCACCTGCTGTGTGACCTTGAGCAAGTTCTGTGACCTTTCTGGGCTCCAGTCCTCTAATGTATGCAGTGAGGATGATAATAGTGCTTTCCTCATCGGGTGATTGACTTAGCAGAGCATCTTTGATGCTCTCAGTAAAGACACTCAGTAAATGCTGCCTGACATCAGCATTATTACTATTAGTGTTAGGACATTGGGAACCACGCCCAAATGTGTGGCCTGAAGTGCCACGTACAAGTTTTGCAGCTCAATGATCCTGTCAGTTTAAATCAGCTGCATGTTGGCATCAGAAAAATTATCCCTTCTGAGTGTGGCGTGGCGCTAGTGACTGCTCCCGGTTCACTCGTTTCCTCCCTCTTTCTTGACAGGCAGGTCCACGAGATTCAGGCTCACATGGGACAGCTGGAGAAGGCAGACAAGCAGTCTGTGCACCGTGAGTAACTGACTGGAGATGGGCCATTTCCCAGGTGGGCGGGGCTTCCTGGAGGGTCTGCCTGGGGCCTGACTATCCAGCTGGGGAGGGCAGAAGGGGTGCCCTGTGACTTGTGCCTAGGAGTTTCCAGGTCTTATCCTTGTTACCCCTTCACTCACCTGGCAACGTGGAGTCCTTTTCTGTGTTGCCTTAATCTCATTACCTGGGCCCGGAGGAATGTGCGTGGTCGCACTGCAGAGGGCTTTCACTGGATTGGCCATTTCTTCTGAGCTGAGAACTGTGATGTTTAGGATGATGCAGAAACGAGCAGCAATATTAATTAGTCTTGTTCCACACCGCGCTTTCTTTGAGCCGCGTGCTGTTTTTTGCATCTGAGATTCTTTCTATTCTTAGTCAGTCCTGCAGACGCCACCTGCAGGATCGTCTTCTCACCTCCCTTCTGGGCTCCCCAGGCCTACCTTCCTATTCTCTGGTCTCCCTCCACAGCTGCACAAGCATGTCCCTCCTGGTCATTGGCCTCCTTGATCTGAGTTGAATTGGCTTTGTTTGCTGTGGGCGCACAGGCCTGGGAAGGGGCAGTGTCACAACTGTCACCTCCTTCTGAGACAAGAAGCTGTCTGGACGCTTGCACCGCACAGTCTAGTTTTCTTGTTCATCAGACTTTGCCTTCCTGATAATCTCATTGTTATGTGATTAGATGTGGAAAGTGCTTGTTCCTGCCAGCTTATCACGAGGGATAAAGAAAATGACTGCAGTCATCGTATCTTTCCACCCCCGTGGATCCTTTTCTGGGCCTCTCCTACTGATAGCTAGTCTATTTTGGGGACTCCAACATGGCTTAGCCCACTGGTTCCTGCAGAAAGCCTACGGGATGCTTCTCGTGTGTTCACATACGAGTCTCTCCCTTCCTTTGTGTTTTTTAAAACCTCATTACTGTAGGGAATTCAACTGGCAGTCTTTTTACTGGGTATTGATAACCCCCAAGAAAAGTTCCAAAGGAAGAGAGATCTATATCAGAAAATCTAGGTAGATTTACTTTTGCAGATTTACCTTCTTTTCTTTTTTTTTTTTTTTGAGTTGGAGTTTCATTCCATCGCCCAGGCTAGAGTACAGTGGCGCACTCACGGCCACCCCAGCGTCGACCTGCTGGGCTCAAGCCATTCTTCCGCCTCAGCCTTTCAAGTAGCCGGAACTGCAGGCATGCACCACCACGCCCGGCTAATCTTTTGGTTTTATTGTAGAAATGAGGTCTCACCAAGTTGCCCAGGTTATTCTCAAACCTGTGGGCTCAGGCAGTCCCCTCACCTTGGCCTCCCAAAGTGCTGGGATTACAGGCTTGAGTCACTGTGCCTGAAGCTATCTTCAGCTAAAAAAGCTACCTTCAGCTTTTTAAAAAAATTGACATTGTTT
>CAUYQG010134337.1:0-17715 GCA_963574415.1 Tarsius wallacei | reverse complement strand
GCACGCCAGTCTGGGCCACAGATTTATACACAAACAAAAAAAAAAAAAAAAAAAAAAAAAAAAAGACATTAAAGGCATTTGTAAAAATGTGAGACAATGCTACTTTCTCACCATTTAAAAAATAAATATAGTGGTTTTTTTCACTAAGATACATTTTTATGTAACAGGTAATACATTTGTTCTTTTTATGTTAAATGAATTAGTAAAAAAAATTTTTAGTATACAGTTTTAATTTCTAACATGATAAATATTGATGGAAATAGCCCACATAAACATTTTTTTAAAAGTTGTCAATACTTTTGAAGAGCATAAAAAAGTGCTAAAACCAAAACATTTGAGACCTTCAGTTCAAGAATGTCTCTAGTCATTGCATCTTGACACCCAAAGTGTTATCTTTTATGCTGTCCCAAGAGTAATCTCTAGTCTTGCCTGTTATTACTGAGCTATATCCTGAGAAGAATTTCAGTTCTGTTTGCAGGCTTCCTGCAGTAACTGCATCAGAGATCTTCAGTCTTGGTTCTACAATTTCTGAAAATGGCATGAAAATAATATCTGTGATTGTGTGGCTGCATATTTTCCAAGAATTTTCCTAGCTCCCTTAAGCCTCCAAGGGCTTAGTGACCCACCCGGGTCAGGAGCTGTAGTACTCCCCAGAGAACCAAGTGCTGTCCCTGCCTCTGCCCCCATGCGGCTCACTGAACATACCCCAGGCACTCCTCAGGGATAATTCAGAACTCTTGGTCATCTAGTTTCTGTTAAAATTCATCTGACATATGGCTATGTGGGTTTTGAGAAGTAGAAAGGAAGAAAAATATGAAATTTTATAAATACTATGACTAGAACAATATAAGGCTATTTTCACAAGAATAAAGACTGAAATGAAATATGCAGAAAAGAGAAAAAGATAGCTTTGTTAAATCTGGGAAATTACGCTTTTCTCATTTTCAAAATTTACAAAAACTCTTTATGTTGCTTTTATTATTAAAAATGATAATATGAATACTGGGCAAGACATTGTGATTCTCCCTCTGAGCCTTCTGGAAGCTTAGAATAACACTTAATGCTTAAATACAGTAACTCTATGAGTCTATATATATTTATCTCCATCCCGTCTACAGTTTTCATTTCTTAAATGATCAGTGCAATTTATACACTTTCATTATAAGACACCTTGGATTTTTTTTTGAAGACAAACTATTCAGACAAAACTGATTGAATTAATCCTTCTGAATTTATTGATTCATATTAAGGTGGCAAGGGTGCCGTGACACTGAAAGTCTGTGATGGCTTTGCCTTGTCTCAGCTCGCTGGTGCAAGGGCACCTTCTCAGACAAATCCCAGCAGGAAGAGAGACATTGTAAGGGTAATAGAAAGGAGAGTCTAGTACTAACCTCTTTGTTTGTCTGTTTGTATATTTGTTTAAGTGTCTTTCCCATATATGAACCATGCCCCTTTGTATACACTGGAATGATAATAATCTTTAAGGTCTTTGAAACTCTTGAAAACTCAAATGCCTTGAAGAAACACACTGGCATCTCTCATCTGGAATGAAGATCACTTATTCAGGGCACAGACAGGTCTGGGTGAGTCCCTCCAATTTGGTTATAATCAGGGATCCTTGACCTCAGATGGGCATGCCAGCTCTTGACCCGGCATGTGCTGTCTGGCAAAGATTACCATGTGTCCTCAAGGAGGAACTTGGGAAAGGGCCTTCGAGAGGATCCATCCTGTGACAGAGATTCATCTCCAGCTAAGTGAAAAGCACTGGCAATTCTAGTTGCTGTTTTCAACACAGTTCTTTCGCTTTGTTTTGGAAAATAAAACAATAGTTATAAATATTTATATTTGAAGCCAAAACATTTTGACAACAATTGCAGCTGCTAAATGATTTATAAAACTTGTGAAATCAAATCAAGAGAGATAGAAGACAAACATGTTGCTGCTAAGGAGGAAGGTTTCCCTGACTTTGATTTAGTAGGCAATGTAGGTTTCCTAGAGCATGATTATATGGTAATACTTCTTAAGGGAGTTTGCTTTAAAAAATATGATACATTTAATTGCCATTTGATCATTAGCATTTTGCTGTCATTAACCTTCAGCTGACAAATTATCTACTTAGAAGAGATCTATTTCAATTTAAAGTGTTGGAGAGGGTGGAGTACTCCATATATCTGGGTCAAAAGCCAGATCTGTGAAAAAACACACAACTCTAGGACTCAGAGAAGAAAATATCTCAGTATGGCTTAAGTTTTCCAAAATACATAATTTTCAAAATTAAATTTGGTAATCAACAATAAAGCACCAATCTCTTTTTGTAATTTTCAGCATTTTGGTCAAAGTGTGCAAATAAGACTCAATACTAAGGCTTATTTTGTGGAGTTAAACTACTGGCCTTATAAACTGAGAGTTACAAATTTAAACCTTTCTACAGATTTTGCTCTTCACTGGGAAACAAGCATGTCATATGTCTATAGAGTCAGAAGACTTACCTGGATGTGAATCTCTTACTGACTCTTATTAAGTGATGACCTGGGACAAATTACTTAATTTTTCTGAATCTCAATTTCATCATCAAAACACAGAAAATAAAGATACTTGTCACACAATCATGCTGTAAATATGTAATGAAATAATTCAAGGAAAGAAGCTGGCAGCCTAACAGAAACTGGATAAATAGTAGCTCTAATTGCTATAAGGGTTTCGAAGAGAGCTTTGAAATAATTGACTTGAACTCATATTTAGTTAGAACCCACTAGACACGATGACTTCTGTAGAGCAAAGTGGGTAAGCTAATTGGTGAGATAAATGTTTTTCCACATACCTGTCCTTCCTGCCAAAGGCTAAGTGTCTATCTCTGGGGCCACAGACATATGCATGGATCTGCAAATCCAGGTGGAAGGAAGGTAGAGATGGATTTAAAAAGAAAGAAAGAAACTGCTCAAAACAGAGAAGAGAAGGATAAAGATGGGAGTGGAAAAAATCCACACATCTTTGTCTAGCCCAGCAAGGACCCAGGAATTCAAGGAGGGGAGTAGAACTGGACCTGATGGTGCCTCCGGACCTGGGACAAGGAAGAGCAGGGATGCTCAGAGGAGAAGTGGAGCTGGGAACAAGGCTGGCAGAGGCTGCCGGTGAGCTGCAGGCCCCAGTGTGCCCTGAGTGCCAAAAAGGATGGGACTGCCAGCAGAAGCAGGGGCTGTGACAGAGCAGGTGTTATCAGGAGGACCTGCTGCACAATGTGCATGTGTGCGTGTGTGTATGCATGTTTGCACGTGTGTGTGTGTTTGGCATGGAGCAAGGGGCCATGGAGGATAAGAGCCAGCTTGCCTAGAGCAGCACAGTGCAGGTTGAGCTCCAACATTGACAACAATAGAGAGGTGATAGTGAAGGGAAAATGTTTTAAATGCCTAAGAATAACCAGAAAAAGGGGCCTTGCTGCTAAAAAATTCCAGCCCACTTGGCTCCTGGGAGAGTTGTCTTTAGTTAAAGCCCTAATTACATGCCAGTTAATTGAGAAGCAGGAAGCAAGCCCTTGTGATGGGAAAAGTACCTGAATAGGAATTATTGAGTGCTTTCGTTCTCCCTCAGGTTGGTGGCCACGAAGAAGCTTTTGATGAATGGATGATGAGTGACAATGCAAGGTGACCTGGGACAAGGGTCCTTGGGCTGGCAAATGAGTTAAGAGGGAGAAAGTGCTCTGGGCTGCTGAGGCCAAGACTTGCTTCATTTCAAACTTAGTCTTGAAGATGAGTTTGGGATTTAGGTAAAAAATAAGGACTGGAAATTAACAAGGCTGGCAGAGGCTGCCGGTGAGCTGCAGGCCCCAGTGTGCCCTGCATCCCAAAAAAGGTTGGTACTGCCAGCATGAGCAGGAGCTGAAGTGTGATGGGGAAAACATACTTGCTGTCCTCAGAAGCCAGTAACAGTGCTGGCAGAGGAAGGCAAACAGGCCTGGAGAGTGGGTGTCCAGACACAGATATCTTTGAAACACAGGCTGGAGCACTTGATCCAGAGCCAGAGAAATACTCAGATATTGGCTTCAACTGTGCATCAAACCCTATTAAATGCAAGAACATTTCTTAAATATCTAATTTTTTTCCAAGTGGGAATTCATTGTCTTGGCTTATTTCTAAATCAGCAAATATTTACTGTAAAAAAGAAAGAAAGAAAAAAATAGTTATTAAAATCTATATCTATAAAGACTGCTGCTGCTGGTTTCGCCCTAAATGCCTGGCAGTGAGCAAAGATAGATACTGTTAACATTTAGTAGCTACTGCGGTCACCTTGGCAGAATAGAGTGAACACAGACTTTAATGGCAGTTTAATTAGATTTACCATGGGGAAGATGTCACACAGGAGATGCGATGCTTCTGTATTTAGAAACCTATATGATGACACGAATAAATAAAAAATGTGCAGAAAATGAAACATGGCAAGGACCATAGCAGTCGTTTCTCTTCCTTTTCTCCTTACAGTTTAAATACATATGGTGTTCTCCTGCAGTGCAGGAGTGTAAGTGCCTTTATTGCTTCTGGGAGTTAGCTGTGCATATGGAGAGGAGGGTTACTTGCCATGTTTTCTATTTTATGAGCAGGCAGCATATCTCCAAGAAAGATTTTCAACTGATTCCACTTTTTGTTGAATGAGAAGAAAAAGCAGTTTAATCCTCACTATGAAAAAAAATGTACAGGCTTCCCCCAGAAGCTTGAGAGGTAGTAGATGGTCCCTATGATTGAGAGAACCAGTAATGCGTCACAGTGACCATTTTCCCCTAGCACTCCGGATACTGAAAACTTAAGAGACCTAGGCATGCTTATTTTTAATCTGTTACCTTATAAAGAGGCTAAAACCTTCTTGAAGAGAAGCAGGCATAAAGAGCATGTGGAAGGAATAATTTGTGAGTCATTTCTGTAGTTCCCACAAAAAATATGGCTAGACACTTGGCAATCATTTCTACACCTGCTGTGGAAGCCAAAAAGAATCATCATAGAGCATCCAAACGCTTTCTATCAAACTAAGTCCTCCCAGGACCCCCAGCCAGCAGGTGGCAAAACCCAGATAAAAGATCCTGGTGCGCTGTTGACACCTGAATGTTTTGGAAGAAAACCCATGATTACCAAATGATGGCTTAAGTATTCCACCTGGGATTCTTTCAGAAAAGTTAAGCAGAACTAAAAACTGTCCACACCTAAAATAGAGGTTTCTGAGATCTCTTTAAATAATTTTCAAAATTCTGAAATTCAGAGAGTTTTCAACATTTCCATGTCCTGATAAAATAAATTTTAGTAGCATTTCAATAAGCTCAATGAGCCTAATGTCCACCTGGAAGCTAGATGCTAGGGCTGTGCATCCCTTAAGGGAGGTCTGTGGACCCACCTGCATGAGAATGGGGGTAGAGAAGGTTGTTGATAATGCAGTTTAATAGGCTTCATCCCAAGTCTACTGAATAAGAATGTCCTGAGAATGGGAGAATCTGCATTTAACAGTGTTCACTACCCCTCAGTCACCAACCCCCATCTCCCACCCCTCAGGTCTCAGGTGACTCTCATAGATACAAAGTTAGAGAAACACTCCAGGAAAAATTTGGAAATTTAATTTAGAAAAAAGATATATATATATATATTATATATATAAAGACTGTACAGTCAAGTTTCCACTTCTCGGGACTTCACAGTGACCTTTCCTGTAAGAATTGAGGACATACATGTTAATTATTGTTTTTACTAAGGTAATTCTTTAAGTTGATCAGATGTGATGAGACATAGCAAGCAGGACTTGGATTGATGACTCACTTGCCCAAATTTTAAAGAACTTACTGTGTGTGTGTGTGTGTGTGTGTGTGTGTGTGTGTGTGTGTGTGTGTTGGGCACTTCTCTAAACTCTTTCCATGTATTATCTCATTTAATCCTTATGGCAATTTTGTCTGAAAAGAAGGTGCTTTTATTATCTCAACTTACAGGTAGAAAATTAGATGAGATTTCCTAAGTCAGATCCTGCTCAAATGATGTCAGGGAGAAGACAAATGAGAGAAGAAGTGAAAGACTAACATGCCTAGTCCAAAGCAACAGTTCTGGCTAACTCTACTTTGAGTAGAGAGATGAACAACATAAACTTAAAATAAAATAAGATTTAAAAAAGGAATCAGAGTGCCCTTTTAGTCCTAGAAACAAAGATAACAACTCCTTCCAGATCTAATAAAGATCTAACATCCCGCATCTGTGTTTCATTAATTTTTATGTCTTTAGGAATGTGAATTACTATAAGGTGGTCAAGCTCCCTTTAGTTACTTGTTTCTATGTATAGAATAAAACACTGAAGCATTCTTATTAAACACATGATACCACTCTCAATGGATTTATTAAAAAGACCCCCAGAGAAGAGAGTTATAAAATCTGATCAAGTCAGCAGTTCCAGCTGTGTAATTGATATCCATTATTTTCTATTGACTGCTGTGCAGAACTTCAATTTCTGTAGCATAAACAGAATCCCCATTTCTTCTGCAAGGAGACTGCCATGGGGTACAGCTAAAAATAAGGTTCATCAGCAAAATCATTTTATAAATTCCCTGAGACTTTCGGGAAAGCTCCTCAGAGAATGATTTCCTATAAATGTATTTCTTCTCCATAAATCACTTTTATATTTCTGGTCATTACATTTCTTCTACATGACTCTTTTCTATGTGTAACATATAACATAGAGTACAATCTCCTCAAGATTAGCAGGGGGCAAACAGCTAAGAAAAAAACAGACATGTTGGAAAGTATCCAAGTCTCTATTTTTTCCTTCTGTCCTTCACAGATTCCTAAATGTAAGAAGATACCGCTGTCTGTATTTTGTTTGTTTGTTTTTCCTAAAGGTGTTAGAGGTACTTAGAGAAAGCCCTTTAGATGCTAGTCAGAGAATTCACAAAGCCTTACCCCAAGGTAAAATGGAAAATGCCAACATTTGCCTAGCTTTTGACACTTTTTCACTTTGTGTTCTCTTTCTCTCTTTTAGGCTCTTTGATGCTCAGTCAACGTCTCTTTGCTCAGAGAACTGGGATCTTATCTACGCATCTCAGTGTGGTGCATTGTGTCTTCTGCCACTCAACACCTTCTCACAAGTCCCACCACACATTCCCCACCCACTCTCTCTACACTACATCCTCCTCCACCACATGCCCCCACCAGACTCCCTCCTCACGTCCTCCCCTTCCTACATTCCCCACCCAATATACCCCCGACCCTCTCACACACACATCTGTCCCACTGCACTATGTCCAGTACATGGCTTAATAAAGTCCTTGATACAGTATATAGTTTCCAGTAGGTCCTTCATAAATGTTACTAACAAATGTTCTCCCTCCTTTCCCCTGCTCCAGGGATCTTTGGGTCTCCAAAAAACATACCCTAAGAATGGTAATGTCCAGAACAAAAGAAAGTTACCCAAAGATTACATTTCAACCACAGAGAAACCTGGATTGGGTGAAGAGGTGAAGAAGAAGGATATTTTAAAGTCACCAATTTGTGACTTTAAAAAATAAAACTTTTGCATTTCTTTTATTGGATTATGAAAAATTATGAACACTTTTGATTTTGCTTTATTATTGTGACAACTCAAGAATCTTGAGGGTCTGACATAGAGTCACCCAGAATGTCCATTTGTGTTCCTAGTACTGAGCCAGTCTTTCCTCTGAGCTGCTTTTTTGCCAGGATGAGACTAGCAGAAGAGTGTTTTTATATAGGACACATGTTTTCCATTTACTCCTCACACTGTGCAGTTGTCCCCAGGAAGTATTTTATATGTATTTTCATATAATTTTTCTTCCCTGATAGGACTCCGGCTTTTCAGCAAAAGAGCCACTCTGGAGGTCTGCTAAGAGGTACAAATGATCCTCTTTGCTCTGAGTAAAACAAAGCCGTGTGAGTCCCCACTTCACTTAACTGCTCTTACAGGGTTTCCAAAGCTCTTGTGATGGGGTAAAGAGAAGACAGAAGCAGAAGGTCTTTCTCTGCTGCTATTAGCTGTAGTCTGAAGAAAACATACAAGATTCAGCCACTGCAAATCACTTATGGAAGTCCCTTCTCTTATGTGAGGCTCTAGAAAGGGAGCAAAGATACCTGAGTTAGTTAAATTCCAAGTCAAATTCTAGAGAGTTAGAAGAAAACAGCAAGGGTGACTCTGGCTCTTGTTTTTAACTTAATTATCTTTATTGATAGGATTTCAATGGCCTGGACCTAAGAGTAATTTCTGACTACAGTAGCTTACACAAACTGGGACTCATTTGTCTCTCCTAACAAAAAAGTTCTAAAACAAGTAGCTCAAACAGTTTTGGTTTACCTATTCAGTGATGCTGTTAGGGACCAATGCACCAACTTTAATGTCTTATTTCATTTTTAGAAAATGGCCTTTTGTCATCACATTCTTCCCTTCATGGATAATAGATGTCTGTTGCTCTTCCAACGTTGCAACCACATTCAAGGCAGGGAGAAGAGAAGGGGGGAAACCCAGCCACATTTGACAATTTTTACCAGAAAAAAAAAAACCCAGAACATTTCTTTTTTCATTTCATTAGTCAGAATAGTGTTTCATGCTCACTCCTCACTGCAGAGTTGGACATGTGTTGGTGTTCCTAACCTTTATCACATAAGCAGGCAAAGGAGTGACAGTCACCATACCACACAGAATTGTGATCTAATTTTGTGGTCTTGATCCTCAGTCCTGATTTTCATTTCTCATTTCAGACAACACATGGAAATGCTGCCCAGTGCCTCAGCACTCTTAATCCTGAACTGTACTCAGACTCCACCAAACTCCACAATAGCATGTCTTCGAAGGACCTGGACCCTTCTACTGACATGCCAAGCCATTTGGGTTAAAATAAATGGTTGCATGGAGATAAAATTTAAAACTTGCTTTGGTGAGTACATAGAAACTAAAGGTTATCTACTGCATTACAGGGGACTCATACAGAAAGGATGGATTCATTTCAGTGAGTGTTGCTATTTCTTCCACCTGCAAATAATTAATTATCCATGGACAGACTACAAGAAAAATAAGTAGCAATTTGCCAATAAAGTGATGAATCTCAATTACTGCTTGGTTCTATCTACTCATGAATTCTGTCTCCTGTAGTCACTCAGTTTCTGAGTGCTTTTCAGATGATGTTTATCTTTCATTGTTCCTTCAACATCATCACCATGACCTAAGAGAGAGGGGTCCTGCTCCCCCACACCTTTGGTTGTGGATGCCTGCCCAAGGAAGAAATCAATTCCTTTAGGAAATGAGTTTCTGACAATTATTTGAAGGCAATTATTCAATTTTGTGGCATTTTGCTCTTCTCTAATAAGCACACAAAGTGCTTTTATTAGCCAGCTTTTCCAGTCTTGAGCTATTTAGGAGATGTTTTATGGCAAAGTCATTATTACAAAGAACTAGAACACAAGTGAAATTTATGCTTCTGTTTCAAGGTGGCTCAAAGGTGATTTCCCTTAAATGTATTATCCACTGCTTATCTAAAATTAATCATAACTCAAGGTCACAGATGAAACACCCTCTGTTTCCACAGTCCTGAATCTTCTAACAACCCAAACTAATAAGGTTTACACTTTATTTGTAGACCTCTTATAAGCTCATTGTGGCTTTCATGTTATGAAGCAGCTCCTAGATAATTTGTAAGTAAGCTCCCAGATAGCTTGTGATAGGGGCAGCCAGCTGGTGATAATGTGCTATTACTGCCTTTCTCAACCATGGTCCTGAGGCATCCATTGAGTATTATCAGTATTATGAATTAACTTATCTCCTATTACTTTAGAATAGTACTCATTGTGTGCCATCCTTGGGAGATTTGAGTAAATATTCACACATATCATTTTTTGCTTTCTGTGTTTTAGATGAAGAATCTAAGTTGGGAAAAGCTATCTAGAAGTCAGTTGCTGGCCAACCTCCAACCAGCCCTGTGATTTGAGGCAAATTGTTTAATTTGGAAGCCTTAGTCTCCTATCCAGAACGCAAATGGATTGCTTAGATTAATTCTAAGGTAGCTTCTATCTATGACAGAGAATCATTTCTATATAAGGTTGTTCTAAGAAAGTTTGAGGTCTTAGAGAAACAAATTGAATATTGTTTAGTCACTTGTCCTCTTTGCATCTCACCAAAAAAAAGTGGGGTAGAAATTTAAGAAAAACATTTTCTGTGTAACTCCTCTTTTTCCATCCTGCGTTCAACATAGCTGCTATCTTACCTCTCATTTCTGCTTTAAAATTATAAATGCTGAGAATACCAAATCCTTCATTCAGTTAAAAACTTTGTTCTTTAGAAGTTGTCAAAGGGTTAAGTTCTGTAATGCTCACTAGACTGAGATGAAATTCAGGACCTCTCCTCTACCTTCACTGCTTCCTGTTTCCCTCCTCAGGTCTGTCTCTCCCTCTATTCATCCACATTTGGAAATATGAAGCTCTCAGTCCCCTAGGGGACCTCTAATATGCAAATATATGCATAGGGACATGAGATTGTCAGAAGCTACAGAAATTGGCAAATCTCTCTGTGTGTGTCTTTTAACTAAAGCTATTGCATTTAACTCCAGACCTGAAATAAAAAGGAAAGAAACAAATGGGAAAGAAAAGAGCATCTGATGTCAAAATAACACCTTTTGATCAATTATCTGCATATTGACTCCCTGTTTCTTATATTCCCTTCATGCTTCCAAGTTAGAAATTGGTTAATAAAAAGTGAAAATAGTGAGAAACATGATTATAAGCAACTCTTCTATTGATTTCTGTGCTGTTCTGAATTAGTTCTTGTTCTTTGATAAATGCAGATACACGAAGAGGAAGGAAAGAGGCTCAAGAAAGTCAGGTGCATCCAGAGGCTAACATCACAACCTGATCTCTTGCATTGCTAGTGGAAATAAGTGTACATGAGGCTGAGGGTAGTAGGGAGAAGATCTCAAATGTCCACAAATTTTTCACTATCCATTGTGGGGATAAACTCTTAGGAATGTGTAAAACTGTTTTGGAGTAAGATTCTAAAATACCGTGGTTGATTATTGATGTCTGCTATGGCTCTGGTTAAGAGAGGAATGCCATGAGTATTTTCTGGCCTTGTATACTTTCTCTTTCACTGCCCTCAAATAAATTAGGCTTAGCCTACAAAGCAGAACTAATCAATTTCTGATACTGCACAATCTTCCTTGTATGCAACTGATTCAAATTTTGCATTCTGAATTTTAAAAATTACTCACGATATCAATAGACATTTGAATAAATGTATATTCTATTAGCCAATATGATTGTGTCACAAAACCAAACTGGGTTCATTTGCCAGTACCATGGAAAGTCAAACACTGAAGCACAGGGTTTTTGAAGTGAGAAAGTTTTATTGTGAGTCAGCTGGCAAGGAGATAGGAAGAAAGTGCTCAAATCTGTTTCTGGGCTGGAGGCTTGTTTGGGTTTTATAAGCATAGGGTAATGAGGCTTGATCTAATTGGATCTTGCAATGAGATGATGCTTTGAGACAAGATCTGATTGGATCTTGCCATGGGGATGATACTAGGACGCAATCTGATTTGATCCTAGATCCCGTTACATGGTGTCAGTTTCTTAATTCAGTCCCCACTTCTCAGGCTGAGCATTTAGGTGCCTGCCCATGGTTGCACTCTTGTTTCATCTGTGCATGCTCAGGTTAAGGGATCTTCAACCTAGCAGTTGATGGCAACTGAAAAACAACTCACAACTTTGTCACTTAAAAGTGGAACCAGATTGGTCTGCTGTGATTACAGTTGGACAAATGACTTTTTATTTTCCTTTTAGCCTTAGAGAATCTATGATTCAATGAAACACTGATTTCTTTATTAGTAACTCCTTTTATCTGTCTCCCTCATTTTTATCTTAACACATTCTGAAGTGTATGGATGTAAACATTATCCGTTCATAAGATTAACAGTTGATTTCTCATCATAAAGGACAGATAAGGGATATTTAAAGTGCTAAAAGAACAACAAAACAAAAGAAACAAAACCCTCAATCAATAACTCTATATCCAAGTTAACTGTCCTACAAAAAGGAAGGAGAATTTAAAACCTTACCAGATAAATAAAAGCTAACCAGGTGCAATGGCTCACGCTTGTAATCCCAGCACTTTGGGAGCTGAGGTGAGAGGATTGCCTGAGCCCAGGGGTTCAAGACCAGCCTGGGCAACTTGGCAAGACCTCATCGCTACAATCTCTACAATAAATCAAAAAATTAACTGAGTGTGGTGGCATGCACCTGTGGTTCCAGTTACTTGGAAGGTAAGGCGGAAAGATCACCTGAGCCCAGCAGATCAAGTGGCCATGAGCGCGCCACTGCACCCAGCCTGGGTGACAGAGTGAGACTCCAACTCAAAATAGATAGATAGATAGATAGATAGATAGATAGATAGATAGATAGATGATAGATAGATAGATAGTAGGTAGATAGATAAAAGCTGAGCATTTTTTGGCTGGTAGATCTACCCTACAAAAATCTGAAGGACTCTTCTTAGAGTTCTTCAGCCGAAATGTAGGACACTAGATAGTAACTCGAGAAATAAACAATATTGGTGAAGGCAACTACCTAGTTTGCCAAAAATTTAAAAATAATGGAGAAATAAAACTACTTGAAAGTAGTTTTCCTGTGAAGTGTAGATTATTAACTTGTTTTTTAAATTTTAGCAAATTTTTGAATAGAAATTTCTATAATTTTAAGAGAAAAGAAATAAATGTTCTAACATTTAAAATAATACTTTGTATCAAAGATATTGATATCTTGGACACAAAGTTAATAAGGGAGCATTGTGTCAGATATAGAAAGAGCTCATATTTCATCACATTATTTACCACTTCATTTGTTTAAAATACTAAAATAAATGAATTCTGAGTCTGCGTTTCTTTAAAAATGTAGTTTTCTGTGGCTGTGCCCTTGTACATTTTTTTGCTGTTTCTTAAACAAAAGCAAAAAATGCAGTGACTCTACAGAGGGCAGTAGAGAGTACATACCATCGACCAAATGCCCTTAACCAACTGCCATCAACTAAGATCTCTTTGTTCAGGCCAGGTAATGAGGGAGAGAAAGAACCCAGGACTTGCAGAATTATTCTTATTCTGACTGAACCCTTGGGAATAGACACAACGACTAAATTATTGATAATGATCTCTTTTGTGTTCGGTGAATAGTTAAGATATGATAATATGTTAATAAGTCAATCTGTCAATCTACAAACATTTTCTGAGTCCACATACACAAATACTAAGCTCAATACTGTGGTGAAAACAAAGAGATATCAGACAAGGACCCAACTTCTAAGAAATTTGCACTTTGGTTAAGGAGAGCCCATAACTAGCAAAACAAAGCCAACATCCAAATCCTGAGTAAATATTCTATTGTATAATACTAAAATCCCCATGTTTATTATGTGCAGAAAAGGAGTAAATGTTCTTTAAGGATCAATATTGCCTTGGTTTGGAGTTCAGAATCTCTGGAGTTTTAATCATGTAACCACCATTTACTAGCTGTCTGACTTGAGTATTTAATTTCTTTGTACCTCATCTTCCATGGTTAAAATGGGGCTAGCAGCACTTTCCATATTGAACTGTTTTTAAGCGAAAGCAGATTGTGTATGTATATTAGTCAGGTGTTATTGAAATGGTGCTGCATGACAAACAACTCTCAAACATTGTTTCCTGCTCACGTTCTGTGTGTGGGCGCTGACTCAACTCTACTGGGTTGGCCTTTGTTCAGATAGGCTCTATGTGTTTGTCATTCTGGATCCAGGCTGAAGGACAGCAATTATTGGAATCTGTTCATCTCATGTGGATGACAGGACTACAAAAGGACAAGAATAAATAAGTAGTGTCTTTTCAAATCTTCTCTCAGAATTGATACCATTACATTGGTCAAAGCTTAGTTATATAACCAAGCCCAAAGTCAATGAGGTAGGGAAGTATAAACTGTCCCTGGGTAACCATGGCGAGACTGGAGAGAGAATAAAGTCTTATGAACAAATATGTAACAGTGTAATAGAGTTACAAGTATTTCCTATCATTAATGTTACCAAAACTCTATTATTCTTTATTTCCTCACCAATCTCTTTGCTCAGCTTCAATAACAATCTTATAACCAACTACTGTAAAACAAGGATGAACCACTATAGAGGGCCATGTATAAACATTTGCTTGGGTGTATTTCTCCAAGGAGTGCAGGGTCCTCTCAGAAGCGGAGTTTCCCTTTCTATTTCACAGGTATCTTTTTTGTTTGTTTGTTTTTGTTTTTGTTTTTGTTTTTTGAGTTGGAGTCTCACTCTGTCGCCCAGACTGGAGTGCAGTGGCCGCTCCCGCCCACCGCAGCCTCGGCGTGCTGGGCTCCGGCAATCCTTCCGCCTCAGCCTTCCAAGTAGCTGGAACTACAGGTGCGTGCTACCACGCCCGGCTAATTTTTTAATTTATTGTAGAGATGAGGGCTCACCAAGTTGCCCAGGCGGGTCTCGAACCTGCGGGCTCAGGCAATCCACTCACCTCAGCCTCCCAAAGCGCGGGATTACAGGCTGAGCCACCGAGCCCCGGCTTCACAAGTATATTATACAAAATCATTTTCCAGCATTTCCTCTGTTAGGCTTTCTTTAATGATAAAGGTTGAAAAACATCTTTTATCCTTTTTTGCATCAGCATTGTTCAATAGAAATATAATGTCCATCTATGTGACATAACATTTTCTAGTAGACACATTTAAAAAGTATTTAAAATTTTTCAACAAAGTTATTCAAAATATTTTCAACATAAAATCAGCATAAAACAATTTTATTCATTAATGAGGCATTTAACATTTTTTGCCACATCTAGATCTTCAAAAACCAGTGTATGTATTATGCCATAGTAATTTAAATTACCCACATTTCAAGTGTTCAGTAGCCAGTAGAGAGTGAAACTGTACACTGTACTTTTACTTTGTTATTTATTATTATTGTTGTTATTTACTATTTGTTGTTTATTATTTTCTGGTTGACTTTCTTATTTCTGTTAGAGTGAATGCATTTACTTTTGTCTAACCCACAGTGCCTCTGATGCTTGTTTGGATGTTGATTTTACTGTAGGTTTAGCCAGGCATTAAAAACAAAACCAGGCAACCCCCTTGGGTCCCCTCTCACTGTGGGAGCTTTCCTGTCCTCTCAATAAATCCTACTTTCTAAAACAAAGCAAAACAAAAAAAGCAAGCAAACAAACACCATTTCAAGTAAGAACTAAAAATAAAAACACCAAGGTACAAATTAAATAATTTACAGACTAAACCTAAAGTGTTTCCTAAAGATGCATAATCCTACTTTGGGCTTCCTGAGATCATCCTAGATGAGATTTAGAAGATAGAGTATTTTAGACTATAACACATACTCAAATGATTTTTTTAAGTCATTAATTCGACCAACCTATGAAGCCAAAAGTTCTCTGAATCACAAGGTAGCTAAGGTTTATTGAAGCAATTCAGCACAACTTATTTTTTTATAGAGACTACTTAACTGAAATGACTGGTAGGATGTTATGTGCCCATAAATAAACCCATAAGAAGCAACAGTGCATGTAAGGTAGTAAGTTGTGGGAAGACTCAATGCACTTACCTGGTAAGATTGGATACAAAATAAATAGAGCATCGCATGACCTATAGGGTAGAATGTATTAGGTGTCAATGACAAATGGTTCTCTATAGCCATTCGAGGTACAGATGGTAATAATCCTAAAGTTTTTCTTTCCATACTAAGCTACCTCTAAATGTTTTGTGAAAGGCTGGTTAATTATGCATGAGTGAGAAATGTGTTACAAGTCTATCTCATGTGTGAAACACAATAATTTAATACGAGATAGTTGGGGATAATGTTAAGACTTAAAAAAAAACGCATTATAAATCTGTTCATAAACCAAAAGGGCATCCCAGTCTTAGGACAATCTTAGGATCTATGGGAGCATAAAATGTAGACACACAGTTTCCCACAGATACATATGAAGTTCTTCCTAGTGAAAAGGCTTTAGTAGAGCACAATGGCTTTGTTCAGGCATTGGGAACTTCAAAATTAGTTGTTCCATTTCCTATCTATGGATCCCTGAAAAATCAAGTTAATCTAGGTCTGAGGGTTTTTGTTTGTTTGCTTAATTTCTAAAATTGGTATAAAAATAATAAGTCCTTCAAAGGCATGTAGTAATCACTCAATATGTATTAACTTCAGCTTGGCATGTAGTAATCACTCAATATATGTTAACTATTGTCAATGATTTTAGGAAAAAGGAAACATCTTCGGCAACATTTGAAAAGTCAGCAAAATTTCATTTGTACCTAGAAAAAAGAATAAAATACCTACTCAGTGGACAGCTGTAAAATATGCCTGAACACATCATATAAATTTCTCCATGCCCTATGCTGCCTTGATTCCTAAAACTTCTTAAATAGATCCATGAATAAATAAGGACCTTATAGGCACATTTCAATCAACTCTTTAAAAATTTGCAATTAAGCATTATTATTTATCTTCTATCTCTTGATTTAGAAATTGAAAGAAGTAAGAAAAACAGATGGCTATGAAAAGTATAGTCCTCCTTCATTGGTGTCCATCTCAGTGCCTCACCTATGGTATTGACTTCTGGCTTTTATATCTTAGAATTGTTTCTTAATTATGCTGGAGTCATTATTTTGTTGGAATATATAAGTTGTGCAAAAGAGACAAATGATGATTGTATCATTTATACACCCAAATCAGAAAAAAACAAAGAAAGTCCCATAAAGTAAATTAACTGCTTTGTCCTCCATGAATTGAATTAACAATTTATTTCCCAACATATACAGTCTAGTTGATTGTTTCTATTTACAGCCTGATTTTTTTTCTCAGACTGCTTTGTAGTAAAGGATAATTAGAGACATTTACACTTATCTTGTCAGCAGGGACATTGCTTTTGCAGCTAAGGAGATATTCCAATCCAGTATGATTTATATTTGCATAATATCCTGGTACAATACCAAAAATCACTTTGCTGAAAAACAGAGGAAGGTATTAAAATTGAGGTTTATAGGAGGGAAAGTGAGGTTATGAATAATCACTATTTAAAAAAAAAAATGGCCAGGCTCGGTGGCTCGGCCTGTAATACCAGCACTTTGGGAGGCCAAGGCGAGTAGATTACCTGAGGCTGTGGGTTTGAGACCAGCCTGGGGAACTTGGCAAGACCTCGTCTCTTCAATAAATAAAAAATTAGCGGAACGTGGTAGCGTGTGCCTGTAGTTCTGGCTACTTGGAAAGCTTAGGCAGACAAATTGCTGGAGCCTAGCAGGTCGACACTGGGGTGGCTATGAGTGTGCCACTGCACTCCAACTTGGGTGACAGAGTGAGACTCCAACTCAAAAAAACAAACAAACAAAAACAGCTTATTCTATCAGTTTGCTCCAACAAAATCAAGGCTTTTTGTTTCTTAGAAGTGGTTAACACATAATGAAGGCAACTCTGTCAAATATGTGCTGTGTTGCATTATTCAGACACACAACTGGCTTCTTAAATCGGTATTCCACTTTTTACCTGGTTGGGTGTAATGCCAAGGAGAAACAGAATTTTTTTTTTTTTTTTTTTTGAGTTGGAGTCTCACTCTGTCGCCCAGACTGGAGTACAGTGGCCGCTCCCGGCCACCGCAGCCTCTACCTGCTGGGCTCCGGCGATCCTTCCGCCTCAGCCTTCCAAGTAGCTGGAACTACA